>SNQJ01S0199743.1:0-10676 GCA_010110895.2 Picea sitchensis | reverse complement strand
CTTTCACATGGACGATCGTAAACCAACCCATTCTACCTTCCAGTATGGAGTCAAGCTTACTGCCACCTGTACTTCTCTTGAAGTTGATGCCACCCTGTACCGTCAATTAGTTGGTAGCCTCTTATACTTGACTCATCCCCGTCTTGATCTCTCCTTTGATGTTGGTCTTATTTTTCGGTATATGAAAAAACCCCATGAAAGCCATTGGAAAACAACTAAAAGGATACTTCTCTATTTCCATTATACAGTTCAGCTTGGGATGCATTACAGTTCAGGGGGGACTCCTTTATTGGTTTGTTTCATTGATTCAAATTGGGCCAGCGACTCTGATGATTGGAAGTCTACTACAGGTTATGTTTTCAGCCTTGGTTCAGGGCCTGTCACTTGGGCCTATAAGAAACAATAGGCTATTGCACTTTCTTTAGTAGAAGCAGAGTACCAAGCAGTGGTAAATGCAACTCAGGAAGCCTTTTGGCTTCGACAGATCCTTTCAGAGTTTGGATTTCAGTAGCAACATCCTTCAAGCCTTTGGTGAGACAATCAGAGTTCCATCAAGCTTTTTCCCTATAAAAGATCAAGTTGGAGACATTTTCACAAAGTCTCTTACAGAAGCAAAGTTTTCCAAACTTCGATCTATGTTAGGTGTTCAGGAAGTTGTCATTAAGGGGGGATAGGTTCTAATGTCTCATTCCTTCTCCTATTGTGTCACTATTGTAAATCCTTCAATCTTATCCCAAGTTGTTATTAAGGGGGGATGTTAATATATTTAGACACTTAGGAGTTAGTTAAGATCTACTTGGTCTAATGTGTCGTTAGGTAAAAGTGTGTTTCTTAGTGTGTTTCTTTAGTATGCATTAGTATGCATTTGTAGTTAGGAAACCCAACAGTCATGATATGTTCCTGACATAGAGTGATCCGACGGTTCATATTATCCTCGATATTAACGACCATTGATCTATGGCTTAACACTCGATTGGTTCATGATCTCTATTTAAAGACAATGGAGGGTCATTTGTCGATGATCGATTCTGAGAAAAAAAATCTCTTGTAAAATATCTCTGTAATATTTTTATTTTGCATCGATAAACTACTCCAAGTGGTTGCGTTGGCTAGGGTCCTGGATGTTTCCCCGTAGGGGTTTTACCACGTGAAAAAAATGGTGTGTTGATCTTTGATCTGGTTATGTGAGTGGTTACTGAAGGTGTTCGTCCTCTGTTGGAATACTTTTGTTGTCGAACATAATCTCTATTTAACAATGATGAAAATACCAACAATCTGGGGGACTATACATACTAGGGTCTCGTTGACTCAATAATGGTCGAGATTCAACATAAATACGATTTAAGGCCAAGAGAAAAAAGTTCTACAAATATTCCACCAAAAAATATTTTATCACGAAACAAAGCAAATGAGGCAGCAATTACAAAACCATCAGCTGAAACGCAAGCTGCCCAAATAAAGCAAGTTGAAACGAAAGAAGTACAAACTAAAAAGCCAAAAAATACATAAGTTGAAGTTAAGACCAAGGAAATTGAAAAACCAATTGGGAATTTCAATTTAGGGAATTAACTTAATTAAATTAAAATTCCAATGCCTCTGGTTGAACTTGCTAGGAACCTGATCTATAAAAAACAAATCGCTAAAGAAATGCATTTTTATGATGTTGAATGGCAAGTTGATGTTATCAATTTGCAGGATGAAAAACCAACAATCATGGTTGGACCACACATTGAAAACAATAAGGATTATGTTGCTCCGTTCTATATTACATTGACTATGCATGATCATTTACTTCACAATTGCATGTTAGACTCAGGAGCCTCACACAATTTAATGCCTAAGATTATCATGGAAAAATTGGGCCTTGAAATTACCAGACCCTATCAAGATTTATACTCGTTTGATTCTAGAAAGGTTAAGTGTTTGGGTATTATTCAAGATTTAGTGGTAAATCTTGCTCAGGTTCATGTGAAAAGTATTCTTATGGATGTGGTTTTTGTTGATGTTCCTGTCAAGTATGGCATGCTTCTATCTAGATCTTGGGGTTCCAAGCTAGGAGGATCGGTTCAGCTAAACATGACCTATGCTACAATTCCAATTTTTGGTGGACAATTTACTTGACTGTACAAAGAAACTTGACTCGCGTATACTGTAAGTGACCCTCAAAACCCCAATAAATACCCAGTCTATGTTGTTGATCAAGATTTAGGAAATTGTATATTATCCATAGATGACGATTTTGAAGAATGTATAGAAGAAGAAAATAAAAAAATAGAAATTTCAAAGAAAAATATAAATGTTAGAGAAGGGATGTGGAAAATGTTCTTTGATGGCGCTTCATCCTGTGAAGGATCAACAACTGGAGTTTTATTTGTGGCACCAGGTGATGAGTATGTTATTCCTTTCTCTTATAGATTACAATGGGACATCGATTATACCAATAATGTCTGTGAATATGAAGCTTTAGTTTTAGGATTATTAGCTGCAAGAAAATTAAAAATCAAACATTTGATAGTTTATGGTGATGCAAAGCTCATTGTAAAACAAATATTTGATTTTTAATTTTCTTGCAGCTAATAATCTATTTTCATATAAGCATCTGAGATTGATATCATATAGAAATAGAGAATTTCTTCTCGTCCTTTAATATTCACTCTATTATGTTGGCCCTTGACCAAGTTTTGAGGAAACACTTGGTCATATTTGACCATTTTTGGAACTTCAACAACTTGTCAAAGATGGAGCGCAACGCGAAGCGGAGATCGTGGAAGCTAGACCCCTTTCTTGGGTTTTTTTAGATAATATAATGGGTATGGGATGTCAGCCCATGGGTTTACCCATGTTTAGGCCTATTTTGTAAAGTATAAATAAGTAGCTAGGCAATGTAAGAGAGGCAGAGAAGCTAAGTGCTAGAAAAGGCTTTGTGTATACTGTGTGACCGAATTGCAGAATTGAGTGCAAGTGTTGTAAGTGTTGAGTGCACGGAGTTTAAGAAGGATTTATGCTATATCTACTCGGGGAAGGAGGATCTGACGAGGTGCGCACAGATCTCATGTCCTATGCAGAGTACAAGTTTGAGCTCTGTGCTGTAATCAGATTGACCAAAGCTAATAAAGAAGAATAAGACTTTGTGGACGTAGCCCCAGGGTGGGGGTGAACCACGGTAAACCTGTGTGTTGTGATCCATGCTTTGACCTAGTGTGTTTGTCTCTTTCCATGTGTTGTTCTTTGATATGATTATGCTATTTTCTTTGCTATGATATACTTAGATAGATCTACTTTGATTTGTGCTTCTTAGATGTATGGATGTAGATTTGACATATATGAAAGTGTTGAGTGCTAGACCTATTTTGTTGTTGCTAAGTGATAACTTAACCTAGATCTAAGTGAATGTTGCGGTACTCTGCGCCATCTGCGAAGTTCCATGAGGGTTAAATATTGATGAATGATCTAGGCTAAAGTGTTTTCTAAGTGTTAGAATCACAGATGTGTGCCCCAGCTAAGGTTGCAGACACCTGAGTCTTGCAACCACCCCTGCCTCTACCTCGAGTGAGACTTCATCTTCTTCGCAGGTGTTGCCGAAAGGGCCAGTAGTTAGGTTTTTGATGGTGTGTTGTTGAAGCGTTGAACCTTCGGTCTGCCCCTGTGCCAACAAATGGTTCTGTTGCTAGGACTTGAAACTGTGATTTCTGGGAACTGAGGAAGAAGAAGCTTTGTGTAGAAAGTTCTTCCTGAAATTGTAAAATCTCTGTGGATGGACCTGTGCCCTAGTGCGTAATGATCCACTTGATCCAAAAAGCTCCATGTTGAAGAAGGAAGGACAGATCTGAAGAAAATAAGTCAGATTTGAACACTTTGTGCTCTAAGAAAGGTTAAAGTGGAAGTTTCTAAGTCAGATCTACAGAAAGAGGTAAGATTTGTAAGCTTTGTGCTCTGATAAAGGTAAGAATAGTTAAAAGTTCTTAGATCTGGAAGCTTTGTAATCTATAGAAGTAAAATAAGTGAAAATTTGTGTTTCTAAAGTATGGATTTAGGTATGCTTGATAGATTTTTTCCTAGCTTGAAAAATTGGGCATTGTTAGATGAAAGAACGTTTGATATGAATAGATCTGATAAGAATAATGAAAGATATGTTATACCTATGCATAGAAAGAATTTTTGGACTAACCAATGGATGCAGGATCCTAGAAAGAAATTTTTGCAGGCCAGCCATCAAGATCCTAGCACGCAGTACAAGAAAAGTTGGGGATCATGGAAGATAAAGAGAGGATTAACTCTTTGTTACAGTTGCAGAAGACCATGACATATTGCTAAGGAATTCCCTGGGAGAAACCCTAGTTCCCTCTATTGTAAGGCTATGGACCATGAAGTACTAGATTTCCCTAGAATGATTACTAGACTTGAAAAGATGAATATGGAAAAAGGTCAAGAGACTAAGATTATAGAAGAACCCCAAAAAGAATTAGATATTATGTTACTGAAAATGAAAGAAACCCTGGATGAACATAATAATGCCATTTTTTCAGAGATATTCAAAGAAAAGCAGAAATTTGAAGTAAGAATAGGAGACTTCGACATCGACTGTGCTCTAGATGAGGGAACACAGATGAACATTATGATAGAAAGTACTTGGGAAACCCTAGGAAGGCCTGCTATGGTTCCTTCACTAGGAGGAATATGGTTGTTTAAAGGAAAAATGGTAACCCTATGTAGCAGAATTACCCAGATAGCTATGAGTACCCATGGAGCTTCGACAGAGAAAGAGTTCGAAGTCATTAGATTTATTGAGGATCGTGCCCCATTTACAGCTTTGTTAGGCAAGATCTGGATTGAAAAAGACTAGATCCAGAGAAAACAAGAAAAGGAAGCCCTAGAACAGAAGAAGCAAGAACTCATGGAATTTATGAATAGAAGGATCGCATACTTGATGGAAGAACAAGAGAACAAATCTCAGTTGTTGAACACTATGAACCCAGATGTCGAAGCTATAAGAGCGTTAGAGGAACCAACGAAGACCGAAATACCTAATCCATATGATGAAGGAGTATTACCCTTGGATATGAAGAAAGAACCTCAACATCGTGAAGTGACTATGTTGAGAAAAGACAAGACTCATAATGGAAAGAGGATGACCGAGACAAAGCTCACTGGGAAGAAGGCTAGGAAGCTAAGTAAGAAGAGAGCCAATATCAAAAAGTTACAGAAAGTTCTGGAGGAAACTTCGCAGAAATAAAAATCACAAGAATTGAGCTTCGCCGAGATATCAGGACATCGACATTTGGCACTTTGCCACGACGCAACAATATAGTCGTTGGACCGATATACCCATTCAACTTCCACCCCGAACTAACAGAAAATCATTAAAGGATCACCACCAGACTGTTGGACTGCACCATAACAGATGGATCAACGTTCACGAAAACTTCATACCCATTGCAACCAGACCGTTGATGAATTTCCTATTTAGCTCGTCGCACCGCGCCCGAAGAACACTTTTTCCAACTAAAAAATTGAATCCCATAGAACTCGTAATTGTATACAGTGATCATTGCAAGAAGATCGTTCACCCTAGTGCAGTGTTTTGAGATCATCATGACCACGCTTATCTTTCCCAAGTGCATATGTCCAACGAGCTCACCGCGCTTGAGGAATCCATCAGAGAATTCCTTCTCGATTTAATGACTGAGAGAGTCATATCGGAAAGAAGAATGTCCACAGGAGTCCAAGCCTCATCTACGAGAGGAGTGCAAGCCTCCTCGTCGACAGCTCGAGCTGGAACATCTCAAGTTGGTGCAGAGAGGATAACTAAGCATAAGGAAAACATATCCAACGCAAAGTTAGTGCCATCCATTCTACCAACTTACATACCCCCTCTGAGCAATGATATTAACAGGGACAATGTCCCTAGAGATTTTGAATATACCCTAGTAACTGCATATTTACCGAAGGGAGTACGCACCTACTGCGCAGATCAAGACAAGGTTATAGCGTTGAAGATTTGCGACTTCAACCTTGGGGACCGTAAAGTTTATAGAATTATTTCCCCGTATAAGTACTTGACATGAACTAAGGGAAAGAACTCGAAGCTCATCCCGCAGCAATGGATGATGAACCTCGTGCAGTCTACTCTGCTAAACGTTATGAAAATATCGCACTTCGACAGACACCAAGACGTGAATGATTGTGCAAAGTTACTGCTCGCAAGTTACCACAGAGGATACATGTTGTTAGACCGCCGCATAACTGTTGATCTAGCGCTGATCAATAGGATCACCAGGCTTAGCATGCAGGGCCCTAATCCCCATCAGTACTATCCTGGAAAGACTGCAGACCACGATCTTGTGCAGAAGATAAAAGAGGCCTATGGCGATGTTGAGAAAGGAGTGAGAGGCTACAAGGTATCTTCTATTGAAAGTGGCATAGTGCACCTCGCATGCCAACTAATTGCAGGGAAGATGGTACATAAGAATCAACCAACACAAGTATCAGGATTCGTAGTTGACCTCGCAATAAAGTGCGCAGAGGGAATACAAATGAACTGGGCGAAGTACCTGGTGAATCAACTGGAGATTGACTGCAGAGAAGCTCAGGATCAGGGGCATGAATTCCATTTTAGTTGGCTTATGATACTGATCGCCTTTGTTGCATGGGAGCTACGAGAAGGCGCAACTTTCCCTAACCTTGACCCTTTTGAACCACTAGATACGAAGTTCAGTACCTTGTGGTACTCGAATGACATGAGCAAGCAATGACAATCGAATGTCGTTTTCCATGGATATTATAATCAATTGAAAGAATCCATAAGGAGTGAACCTCGCATAGCCCTAAAAACTTTACAAAGGTTCCGACCTTTGATAAAGTTCAGTGTGGACCACCATTTTATATACCTAACCCCACACACTGATGAGCACCAAGAACAGCTCCAGTCCTACTATAAGCTAAAAAAAGAAGACCTGGAAGAGATCACCAAGGAGTGGTCGGCATACCTCCTTGTTTCAGCAGACCCCGCAGAAATTTCAGATATCGACAACCTAGAAGTTGTGCAAGATACACATGGACCCAGTAGAACAAAGAAAACAAAGGAGACGAAGAAGCCCGAAGAGGTTCAGGATATAGATAGAAGATCGGTAAGGACGGCTTCCATTACGCCAGAAAAAGAAGGTGATGACGAAGAAGGTGCAGAATCTGAGCGACAACAAGTCAAAGTACCACCACCCAAGGACGAAGCAGACTCATCCAAGAAAAGGAAGGTTTCACCTTTGAAGTCTTCCTCCAGAAAGAAACCAAGAACCCCTGTAACTAAGATGTGAACTGCCCTCACGTTGGATGACTTTGATTTCATTGTTACAGTGGTCAATGATGCTTCAAAGGAAATAATAGAGAAGCAGGAAGCGAAGTAGGAACAAATGTATAGCCAGATTGAGATTGCACTCCAAGGAGTACAACAGGCACTCTAGTCTAGTTGAGCAATCTCTACTATGTCTCTGCCAGAAGGAACAACAAAAGAAGGAGATGAATCGGTCCAGCTCCGCAATATTGTTGATACAGTCGAAGTACGCCTTCGACGTGCTCAGGAATAAAAAGCATAGGCCACTCAGGCCCTCAAGAAGGCACAGGAAGAAATTATTGAGCAACGTCAAGTAGCGCAACAAGAGAAAAATGCTCTCCAAGCAAAATTTGAAGAAGACTGAGCGAAGGTCCAAAAAGAGAAAGAGCAGTTGCTCGCAAAGCAAATCGGAATTGAAGAAGTAGTCAACAGAGCATTTCGCTCTATCACCGACTTAGAGAAGAAGGCCAAAGAGCCCATAGAGCATCAAGTGATGAAGTTGGTTGAAGGTATTCAGTAGCTTCAACAAAGGGCCGTGGAATTAGAGCTTCAGACCATACCATAGACTCCACAAGAAGTGCACAACCAGCGAGAATTGGATGCTCAAAGTGCAGTCGAGCGGATTAGAAAACTTATTGCAGAATGCAAACAACTAAGTAACAAAAGCACGCAGATATATGAGCAACTATCTGAAAACCCAGAGTTGAAGAAAATGGAGTCCCAACTCCAGGAAGCGAAGTAGCACGCAGATACAGTATAGGCACAACTCAAGCTCCTGTCACCTATCGAGAGGATGAAGAGATCCCAGGAACAACGAACTGCCCAACAACTTGTTCTTACCCTACATAATAGAGTGATGGAAGTCACCCAGAAACTCCAGCCGAGCCAGGAGGAGGCCTATATACTGTTTGAAGAAATCGAAGGCCAAGGAACAAAACTGGAAGAAGTAGTTGTTACAGTCGAGCAACAACTAGAAGGGCCTATCAGTGAAGCGGTTGTTCAGGAGTTCGCTGAGTAGGAAGTCGTAGCACAGAGACAATTCGAAGCAGCTCGAGCCAATCTCATGACCTTTGAGGCAACTTTACCTAGATCAAAGTGACTCAGGATGAGTCATAGGTGAGTGTTGGGGGCCTGTTGGTCCTTGACCAAGTTTTGAGGAAACACTTGGTCATATTTGACCATTTTTGGAACTTCGACAGCTTGTCAAAGATGGAGTGCAATGTGAAGCGGATATCGTGGAAGCTAGACCCCTTTCTTGGGTCCTTTTTGGGTTTTGGTGGATAATGTAATGGGTATGGGATGTCGGCCCATGGTTTTACCCATGTTTAGGCCTATTTTGTAAAGTATAAATAAGTAGCTAGGAAATGTAAGAGAGGCAGAGAAGCTAAGTGCTAGAAAAGGATTTGTGTATACTGTGTGACTGACTTGCAGAACTGAGTGCAAGTGTTGTAAGTGCTGAGTGCAGGGATTGTAAGAAGGATTTGTGCTAGATCTACTCAGGGAAGGAGGATCTGGCGAGGTGCGCGTAGATCTCCTATCCTATGCGGAGTACAAGTTTGAGCTCTGTGTTGTAATCAGATTGACCAAAGCTAATAAAGAAGAATAAGACTTTGTGGACGTATCCCCAAGGTGGGGGTGAACCACGGTAAACCTGTGTGTTGTGCTCTATGCTTCGAACTAATGTGTTTGTCTCTTTCCATGTGTTTTTCTTTGATATGATTATGTTATGTGATTTTCTATGATATACTTAGATAGATCTACTTTGCTTTGTGCTTCTTATATGTATGGATGTAGATCTGACATATATGAAAGTGTTGAGTACTAGACCTATTTTGTTGTTGCTAAGTGATAACTTAACCTAGATCTAAGTGAATGATGTGGTGCTCTGTGCCATCTTTGGAGTGCCATGAGGGTTAAATAATGATGAATGATCTATGCTAAAGTGTTTGCTAAGTGTTATAATCACATATATGTGTCCCAGCTAAGGATGTAGACACCTGAGTCTTGCAACCACCCCTACCTCTACCTTGGGTGAGACTTCATCTGCTTCATAGGTGTTGCCGAAAGGGTCAGTAGTTAGGGTTTTGTTGGTGCATTGTTGAAGCGTTGAACCCTGGGTATGCTCCTATGCCAACATATTCCTAGAATGAAAAATCAACAAGTTGATTCTTTGGACAAAGCTGCTGCGACTTTCATACCACCTACTGTTTTGAAGCTGAAATATCATATTGAAAAGAGACATAAACATTTGATTCCAAACAATGTTCAACACTGACAACTGTTTGAAGATGATGAACAAATCAAACAGTTCCTGGAAATGGTTGATGAGTTTTCTGAGACCAACATAGATCAAGAAAATTAGAATGATCCTGCTTGGATTATGCAGGAAGGAGAGAACCCAGAGAAGTTCTAAGATAAAATTGTGAATCACTGCACACTCCTACTTAAAAACAATCAAATTCCTAAAGGTTAGATCCCTCTAGAAAGGTTGTTTGACCAGGATGATATACCTTTAAATTCTACTTTGCGACCTCAACCCGAAGAATTTGAAGACTATAATGTAGATGTTAGCATTGAGAATCACCCTCAGACTGTAAGAGGATAAGCCCAGTACCCATCAAAAGTAAAATGTATTAAAATGGTTTGAGGAGGTGGATCAACAAGACTTTAAGAAAATAAAAGATAACATAGGTTACTGCATATCATTCCTAGATCATTGGGAAATGGAGTCATAAGTATTATATTCAATGAAGGCATTTAAACTGCATATCAGACAAAATATTTAAGTGGTGATGAGGAGAAGGAAGACATAATGGGTTTGAGTGATAAGCAATGAAATATGGGCAAGATGATAGTAGATCCTCCACCACCTCAGGAATCCATAGATCATATATTCTACATCCAGAAAAAAAGAAAACAGAAATTTTCTGAGAGATAAACAATGAAATATGGGAAAGATGAAAACAGATCCTCTACCACCTCAGGAATCCATAGATCAAAGATGTTACATCCAGACGAGAAGAAAAAAAAAATGTCTGAGTGAAAAATGATGAAACATGGGAAAGATGACAACAGGTCCTCTACCGCCTCAAGAATCCATAGATCATAGATGCTACATACATACATGAAGAAAACAAAAAGTGTCTGAGAGATAAATGATGAAAGATGGGCAAGATGACAACAGATCCTCTACCGCCTCAGGAATCCATAAATCAAAGATGCTACATCAAGACAAGAATAACAGAACAACATGTAAACTAAGAAGATGGTTTGATAAAAATCTCAAAGGAATCTTCAATAAGATAATATTTACAATCCATGCCCCTCAGGCTTACAAACTGAAAAAAAA
>SNQJ01S0199742.1:0-21231 GCA_010110895.2 Picea sitchensis | reverse complement strand
ATTCTCTACCTTTATTATTGTCTTTTAATACAATCCCTTTTTTCATACATTCGTTTTTTTTTTCATTCAACATTATCCTTCAACCTACTATTACTCCATTCTACTCATTCTTTGTTTTTGTCCATCCAACCGCCACTAATTCCTTTCCACCATCATCTGTCTTGATCGTGGTTCTTTCATCGTCATTTCCTCACCGTATTCTATAAAATATAGTGCTCTATATTCATTTCTCTACCATGCATTTAACTAAAAAAGTAAAGTAAATACCGTATCCCNATAAATTTCAGAACATTCATCTACATTAATGTTCACTTCATTATATTTTATGCATCCACCTCTTTTTTTCACCATTGCATATGCTTTTCATTCTCTACCTTTATTATTGTCTTTTAATACAATCCCTTTTTTCATACATTTGTTTTTTTTTTCATTCAACATTATCCTTCAACCTACTATTACTCTATTCTACTCATTCTTTGTTTTTGTCCATCCAACCACCACTAATTCCTTTCCACCATCATCTGTCTTGATCGTGGTTCTTTCATCGTCATTTCCTCACCGTATTCTATAAAATATAGTGCTCTATATTCATTTCTCTACCATGCATTTAACTAAAAAAGTAAAGTAAATACCGTATCCCATTAACAATTTGCATATGTTAGCTTCTATTTTGCATTTTGAAAGACAAACTAAATAAATATAATCAAACTTGTTTTTGTTAGAGTTCAATTTCAAGTTTAAATTAGAACACCATAAGTTACTATAATACTATGTTTACCCACTCTTTTGCAAAATCAAATTGATACAAGATTTCCTTTAAAATTTTTAGTTTGGCTAACAAAGCAGTCACTAGGATATCCCCCAGATGGGGTGATAGGGATGCAATTGGCTCTAGAACACTCTATGTGTCGAGCTAGCTTGCCCTCCAATGCTCCACATGGAGTGGCGCAAGGTCACATCCCCCTCGCAGTAAATTGCCATGCACATGATTAATTCTTCAGTGGTAATGAAGGTTAATTACACTAAAGAAGGACACCATGGGTGTGGCTCGGGCATGGTATATCGTTTATGGTGGATGAATGTTTAGTCTGTTCGTACCTCCATCGAGATTCGTATGGAAGAAGAAATGATAAATGAGGTTCACCCCCTGGGGCTTTGTTGTCAATATATTTATGTAGGAGTCCAATGACATCATGGACACGTTGGGAAAGAAAAGGAAGCACATGCCGAGGATTCAGATTCGAGCCTGGTTTGCAGTCAGGAGGGTATTAAATCTTGGAGTCAAGGCTTCCCACGTCTCATATCGATCTCATTTCGATTCTCTGACTCTTGGCTTGGCCTTCCTCTACTAGAACAAAGTAGCTTCTGTTAAAATATTTGATGTGCTCGTTTTACCATAGACAATATTACTATTGTCACCCAACCATAAGCACACAACCATCCCCGAGCACCATAACCTTTTCTAGATAGAATGATTCCGGAAGCAACACTAGAACCAATAGATAACCAAGAGAGCACATCTTTCTCCAAATATAGCTCACCAAACAAAAAGTCCCAAATCCACAGAACAAGAACAATACTCAGCTACAACAATTGCAGTTGCACTTACCAAGAATACCACCAAGAAATATCACTAAGAACACCACCAAGAGATACTAGAAGGTAGGGTGCACATCTTAGGCTAGATGGCGCTAGAGAGAGAGACCACGAAACACTCTAGAGTATCCACCTTCCTATCTTGCAGCTGCAACTCCAAACTTGCGCTATCCTTTACTGAGAGAGTGAGTGAAGTGAGTGTGTACAAATGAGCTAGATCATCTCTTATTTATAGTGGTTCTTGTCACTTGTCTGGGTTGACTTGTCTTTTTAGAATCTAATACTTTAATATTAATTCTTTTACAGAGCCGACTTGTCTTCTAGGGTTTCTACACATCTGTTTAGGGTTTCTCTTGCTTTCAAAATATTCTATTCTAGCCAAAGGTTATACATGGAGGTTAATACCTCCCGCAACTACCATAATATCAACACTCCATCCTAGCTAGGGATGTATTAACTATAATGGTCTCAAACACATCCATCCATTTCACATGGTATGGACAAGGCTCACATAGTCTAGCAGACCATCCTACGGGTAGCATCATCATAGCCACACATGATATCTCATAATCACGCAGATCAAGTCGCAATCATCATCATCATCACTATCCATCTAGCTGGCAATTACCTCCAACACCACTGGTTGGCACACTGGCCTAGGAAACACCTTCAACACTACTGGTAATCTCCATGGCAATCTAGTGGTAGTACACAATTACTACAAATGCCATCCAATAGATCACAACAATGTCGATCCATAGTAGTACACAACTACTATCTAATGGTACACAACCACTCCTAGTAGCGCACAACTACTAACTAGTGACATACAGTCACTACTAGTGGAGCACATCCACCACAGTAGCATACAACTACTGTCTAGAGACATACAATATCCACAAAAATCAATTCATATAATATGATATCATCCTGCATCAACAATGTCATCAATTGCATCACCTCTAAGCCATACTAGCATGATGTGAATCATATCTAAGCTGTATTGGTGTGATCTGGAGTATCATCTACATCATCTCTAAGCCGTACTAGCATGAACATATCGATCATGATGCAGGTGCATCATATCTAAGTTGTACTCACATGATGTAGATCAGTGCCTCTCTGTGTCACCTCTAAGATGTATGATCATCTCTAAGTTGTACTAGCATGAGCATATCTAGCATGATGCCAATGCATCATATCTAAGTTGTACTAGCTTGATCATATCTAGCATAACACACGCCATCTACATCACCTCTAAGTTGTATGGTCATCTCTAAGTTGTACTAGCATGAACATATCTAGCATGATGTCAATACATCACATCTAAGTTGTATGTCCATCTCCAAGCTGTACTAACATGGCCATATCTAGCATGATGTGACTCATAAGCATTGTCTCTAAGCTATACTAGCATGGACATATCTAGTTTTAGTCTCTATTTTTTGCTTTTGATTTTGTGAGAAACCTTAATCCCAAACCCTTCCTACCTGCGCTTCATTATCTATTTCCAGTTAATTTTGATCTTTGTTTTTAGTGTCTTATGGTTTGCATTTCAGTTTTTGAATAATTTATTTAAGTTTGGAGTTGTAAGACATGGTTTTAAATGATGTGTCACTTTATATGCCTGTTTGAACTTTACAAATTCAAATTATGCTAAGTCATTAATAGCGCTATGGGAATAGCCTTATTCTCGTAGCGCAAAGATAATCATGCCTTGATATGCGCTCATCACCCAGATTTCGTTATGAAGACACAGATCGTGGTTTGAGAGTTCGCATGTGTCCCACAAAAGCTTGGAATCATTTAGTGATTTAAACTGTTTTTTAATCAGATTGCTCTGTACCCGCAAAGGACTCATTTCAAATCACCCAATTCTCAATGATCATTATATTGAACCTGTCATTCTGGTCTGATTTTGCTGAATTTTAGGCCCAGGTATTTGCTCAGAAGAACATCATATACTAACAGATCGTAGGTGGCAAATTCAGAACCTGAATTGCGCTAAGTTATAGCATTGTGTTTTGATGGCGCCTAAGAGGAGAGGACATGTAGTCAGATTAGAACCCGAGGGTGCTGAACTCCTCGAAGCTTATCCCCAGATGGCTCAAAGGTTTAGAGATGCCGGGTATTTTGAATTCCTTACCACTTTTCAAGGTTACGATGAGCAGGTCTCCATGGAGTTTGCACTGAACTTTGATGGTCACGAGGTGGAGATTGGGAAGATGATGATGCTAGTGAAAAAACATACAATTGCTAAAGATTGCAGATTGGTGGTTGGAGGAGAAAGATGGTGGAAGAAAGAGCATGTGGTTACAAAGTTTGTCAATCAATTCTCGCTTCCAGATAAGAAAAATCCGAATTGGAGAAGGGGAGTTCCTCATAGCTGGATTAGACCTGAATGACACACTGCTCTGATCGTTATCCACATGTATATCACCTGTGAAGGTAGATTTTCACTAGTATATATTTACCACATTAGGATATTAATGCATTTAAATGGTGATTACCCCTTATATCTGCCTTATTTTCTACTCAAAAGCTTGACAAAGATGTCAAAGAGAGTGTAGTCACTCTCCACCAATGCAAAGAGAAGTCTGTTTCATCAAGTCTTAATTAAGACTTTAGCTATGCCTACTTTGAGAGAATTACAGAAGCCTTGGAGCTGGCTCATGCAATCTTTAAACCCTAACACATAGTCCAACAAACAGAAGAAAGACAAAGGAAAAAATATTGTTACACAGAAGCAAAATATTTCAATTGATGAAACCCCTGTTAAAGAAGAAATGCCTGATATTAGGGTGACGAGGAATAGCAGAGGTAAAAGACCTAAGTTGGATCCAGAAATCAAAATGTTTTCTGAAGAAGATGTTAAAGGGGAAGATGATTCAGATGAAGATTTTAATACTCAAACTACAGTCAAGCATGAATCACCATCAACCAGTATGAGGGGTGCTGCAGTCAAAAGGACAAAGGTTAAAGGTGTGTTTACATCTCAAAAACCTAGAAGGAATTCTACTAGGGTTACCAACAAGTACAGATTGAAGTCAAAAGCCATGTTTAATCCATCAATCAAAGAAGAAAACGTCATAGTTATAGAAGATGACTCTGAAAATGGTGAAGCAGGTACCAGGAAAAGAGCAAAAAGAACTTCATTGCTTAAGAAACCAGTAAACAAAGGTAAACAAATGTTTTCATCATCTACAGGACCTGTAACGAGAGCTACAACCAGATTAGCAAAAGCTAAAGAAATTGCTAAAGGTATCAGTGAGATTCCCGAGAATAAACAGGATTACCTTGTAGACTCAGATCACATATCAGATGTGCCTAAAGCCATAAATTCAACAAGTTCTGATGAATAACATAGCTCGGGATTGGTTTCTAAATACCAAGTTAAAGCAAAAGAGCCCAAAGTTGCCTTAAATCTGAATGAGCTTGCCCCTTTTGAAGGGTGCTTAGGATTCAGGGTTAAAATCAGAACTGATAAAGAAAGGATCAAGGAATTTCAGAAAACAATGAGACAGTTAAAGAAAGAAAAGGCACAAATAGAACCATGGAATGCTCGTCAGCAAGAAAGGATTCAAGGCTTAAAAAAGAAGAAGAAAGAGCAAAGGGCATTGCTCAAAGAACTCGAAGAAATAAACTTCAGATTCTATTGGCACAATGTTGTGCTTACCACAAAGCTCAAACAGAAAAATGCTAAAGCTACTGCTGTGATTATATCCTAAAGGTTTCATGAAGATTGCTACAATCATAATTTTAATGCTTTCCAGGAAATATGGCAGTGTCTACTTGTTTGGCCTGTGAGATGCTAAAACCTAGAACTATTTGACTAAATCAAACTAATCCCTATTTTGTAGAATCAAATGTAATGCTGGCAAGATCATACAATATCAAACTGTTGAGCAATAATCTATTTTTGGATTGTAAAAACTCTTTTTGATTTAACTTTCTTAGTAGATAGATACTATTCGAATCAAGTCATTAAAGCTACACTAGATGATAGGATCTGGAGGTTTTATGGATAGTTTAAATAGGCAGAGGAAAGACTGTGTTATGGTCAAAAAATTGGAGATCCAAAGGACTTATTCTGAAAACTCCTTGTAAGGCATTATTATTCTATTTGACACTTAATAGCAAAGGCATATGGATGGTTATACACTCTTTTCTACTCTGTTTTCTTTTTTCATGCTTGAATTCATTATTCAGATTGCAATGCTTTTTGTTTCTTGATTGTTAATTAATACAGTGAAAAATTTACTGTGGAAATTATTTTCAAGTTTTGATATCAAGYTRATGGTCTTGTTTCTTTATGATATTYTGAGACAAGRATTTATGTGAAGTTRACAAATTGAAGGCTTCATCTTCTCTTTTTMTTATTGGTTTAATCCATCTATGTGTCTACCTTTTATTCAGTCAATGGGATATGCTATGTTCTGACCTTGATTTTCATGTTATGTTATAACCTTGAGCCAWTTTTCAACCACCTTATTCAAAAAACCGAATTATAAAAACTTTCTAAACACTTTGCAATAAACCGATGATGCCCTAGCTTGCCCTCTCACARTCAAGTGMAAMTTTAGGGACTAACATCTAGCATGATGTCAATACATCATATCTAAGATGTATGTCCACCTCTAAGCTGTACTATCACGATGCACCTCAGGTCATTGTATCATCCACAAATCCAACCATCTGTATCATATCTAAGTTGTACTAGCATGATCATCACTAGCATGATGCAAGCATCATCTCTAAGCTGTATGACCATCTCTAAGCCATATTAGCATGATACAGATTTGCAATTCACTGACAGTCCATGATGCCACATATCAACACTCCCTCCCAACCGAGGAAGTCATCTCCTCCCTCTCAACCAAGGGAACAATCCCCACAAGTCCCATCTTGTCCCTTAAGTATGCAAACTTTATCTTGGACAAAGGCTTCATCAAAATATCAACCGTTTGATCATCAATGGAGATATACTGGAGAATCACTTCTCCCCTATGAACTTTATCACAAAAAAGTAGTACTTGATCTCAATGTGCTTCGACCTGTTATGGAACACCGAGTTCTTTGAGAGCTTCACACAACTATGATTATCACAATATATCATAGTTGAATCCAACACCTGATCAAATAGTCCAAAAACTAATTTATGGAGCCATACTGCTTCTATACAAGCATCACACGCTGCAATATACTCTGCTTCTACAGTGTTGAGTGCAACATATTTCTGTTTCATGCTAGCCCATGATATCATAACAGAGCCCAAACTGAAACACATACCAGAAGTACTCTTTCTGTCATCTTCACTCCCCGACCAAACTGAATCAGTAAATCCATGCAACTGTGCTTCACTGTTTGAGGCATATCTAAAACCATAAGTTATCGTCCCACGAAGATATCTCAAGATATGCTTTGTAGCTATCCAATGCTCATGTCTGGGTTCCACCTGGAACTAGCTTAACATGTTCACAACAAAGAAAATGTCTGGCTGAGTATTGACCAAATACATCAATGAGCCAACCAACTGCCAGTACATGGACGAGTCTACTGGATCAGAATTAGAGTCTCTCAACTTCCTCATATCTGTCACCATGGGAGTTGCCATGGATTTTCAATCCATCATCCCAAACTTCTGAAGGATCTTTACAATATACTTCCCTTTCCCTAGGAATATTTCACCACGCTTCTGCCATACTTCTAGTCCCAAGTAATAATGCATGAGACCAAGATCCTTCATATTGAATTCAGAGACTAGCTCCTTTTTACATTGAATAATGAGAGGCTATGCACCTGTCGAAAACAAATCATCAATATATAGTAGCCGAATCACAGGTGCATCATTCACAACCTTCTCTCCAAGTAACTGTCAATTTGTGCATACCAAGCTCTTGGAGCTCGCTTGAGTCCATACAAGATCTTTAATCTGCATACATGGGTTTCTCTCGGGTGTACCTCAAAACCTTGAGGTTTCTCTATGTATACTTCTTCCTCAATTACTCCATTGAGAAAAACGATCTTTACATCTGCATGATGTAAAATCCAACCCATGGATGCTGCAAGATATATGAAGGCTCTAATAGAGGTGTATCTGGAAATTGGAGCAAAGGCCTCATCAAAGTCTTCTCCCTCATGCTGGGAGAACCTTCTAGCCATGAATATTTCCTTGTATTTATTGATACTTTACATGATTTTATTTAGGTCTAGGAACAATTTTCCATACATCATGATGGATTGATATTCTTCCATCATAGCTTCCTTCATTTCTTTCTTCTTGACTAACAATCGGAGATCCTCAAGTGTTCAACACTTGGCTTCTTTCTGGAGAAAGCTTCTTCTGGTGTCTCGTTCTTTAATATATGATGAGGACCTCTATTATGAACATATACGACTATCATAGCTGCTTCTCCCAATGGATAGATTCTGTTCTTTCATATTTTCCTTGATAGATTCTTCAATGGATCAATTCTTTCTTTCTGCTACACCATTCTGCAGAGGATTGTATGGGACAATTAGCTCCCTCCTAATCCCGACTGCTTTACAAAAGGAAACGAACTCCTTGGAGGTATATTCTCCTCCTCCATTATCGAACCTCAAGATATTTATCTTATGCTTAGACATTGGTCCACACATATCTGAGTGAACGATCATGTCCAAAACTCCTTTTGCTTTCCACGCTTCCATTAGAATTGGTACTTGGTGAGATCACCTGCCTCACCACTTGATGGAGTCATTTGATCCATGTTTGCAACTGTCACTGTATCTCCTTCTCATAGATATTGCTTGTGAATTGCCGAAACAAGAACAACAAGAGCAAAAGTACTTCCAATAACATAACAACGATGGTAATCATCATATAATTACTAAGGTGACCTGCCCGAGAGCAAGAAATGTCTCCTAGAGGAGATGTTAGTTCATCAAACAAGTGAAATAATCATATATGTCAATAGTACTTATATGTAACCAAGTATACCTAGCAATAATATAACCTTTCAAAGATTATTGTCATAACTATAGTGTTTACTTGTACTATAGCAACTATCAAACTTGATATGTGCAAATTGAAAATTAACAATTTTGGAACCTGGAGTCTCAACTGTTTGTTCCTCTGAATGTACTGAATCCAAGATCATTTCTTGGACAAGGACTCTTTTACATTCCCTGCAAAACACACTCATGCTTCTGCTGGATGATATAACATGAAAATCATATACAAGTGCATACCTTTGAAATTTGCTGCATCATTTAGCTTGTCTTCTAATATGAAACTAGACACCATCTTGACAAGAAGAGGTTAGAAACTGAATAAAAAAGGTTTAATAATTAGAGCAAGCTAGAAACCCTGAAAGTTCAACTTTGACCACAAAATCAATTTTGACCAAAAGTCAACCATTGACTTTGACCAATCAACCTTTGACTTTGACTTTGACCCAAAACTCAAACTTGATATTTTTTCTCGTTGAGAGTACCAATAGGTGTACTAGGCTAAGGTGCACTAGAATTTCCACAAATTATGCCAAAATTCTCACTTGAAGTGCCCAAAAGGTTAGGTTAGGGTTTGTTGTAGTTGCATAATACAAAATCCTAGCTGCAGCTGCAGCTGCAACTGGTGCCACAATGAGCTTAACAAAGAACTACCACGCTACCTTCCAGTGGTTATACTGTCTTGAAGGTGGTGTGGGCCCATATCTTGTTAAAATATTCAATGTGCTCGTTTTACCATAGATAATATCACTATTGTCACCCAACCATAGGCACACAACCACCCCCGAGCACCATAACCTTTTCTAGATATAATAATTCTGAAAGCAACACTAGAACCAACAGATAAAAAAGAGAGTGCATCTTTCTCCAAAGATAGCTCACCAAAGAGAAGGTCCCAAAGCCACAAAACAAGAACAATACTTAGCTGCAATAGTTGCATTTGCACTTACCAAGAATACCACCAAGAAATATCACCAAGAACACCACCAAGAGATACTAGAAGGTAGGATGCAATTCTTAGGCTAGATGGCGCTAGAGAGAGAGATCAAGAAACACTCCAGAGTATCCACCTTCCTATATTGCAGCTGTAGCTCCAAACTTGCGCTATCCTTTACTGAGAGAGTGAGTGAAGTGAGTGTGTACAAATGAGCTAGATCAACTCTTATTTATAGTGGTTCTTGTCACTTTTCTAGGCTGCAACATTTGCAATTGCACTTACCAATAATACCACCAATAAATATCACCAAGAACACCACTAAGAGATACTAGAAGGTAGGGCGTACATCTTAGACTAGATGGCACTAGAGAGAGAGAGAGAACAAGAAACACTCTAGAGTATCCACCTTCCTATCTTGCAGCTGCAGCTCCAAACTTGCGCTATCCTTTAATGAGAGAGTGAGTGAAGTGAGTGTGTACAAATGAGCTAGATCATCTCTTATTTATAGCGGTTCTTGTCACTTTTCTGGGTTGAATTGTCCTTTTAGAATCTAATACTTTAATATTAATTATTTTACTAAGCCGACTTGTCTTCTAGGGTTTCTACACATCTGTTTAGGGTTTCTCTTGCTTCCAGAATATTCTATTCTAGCAAAAGGTTATACATGGAGGTTAATACCTCCCACAACTACCATAATATCAACAACTTCCCTCTCCACGATGATGGTTCTCATCCTCTGTGCATTGATAACTCGAGGGGGTTCAAGAAGGATAGGTTGGCACCAACGATGAAGAGTGTCCATTCCAAAATCTCAAAAAGAAGCCATGGCTTTTGCAAATACCTTTCGAGTTCATACGCCCCTTGAAATTTGCGTCAAGTTGGAAATGCTGGAGGAAAATGTATGTCTTGACAGAGTACCTGTCCTAGATGAAGATATAGACATTGAGCTCACCAACTGGATTCCAGATATATGGTCTTCTTTCTCTCAGGAAATGAAATATTACAGAATCATTGACCTTTATTGACACACCAAGGCACTCCTAGGGAAAGTGATTATAGACTCGATCATAATTATCAATGAAGTGATGTTGCAATTGGAGTACCTCCAACTGCAGACCAAAGCAGTGGATGAGAAGGTTTCCCTCCTAGTAGAGTAGACAGTGGGATTGAACCTCAACAAACCCAATGACGAGATTCCTCAGGCTTCGATGGACAATGTCCACCCTCCTCCTGCTTAATGTCTTCATGCTCTGTTTTTTAGTGTATTTTTCTTATCATACTGGCACTAATTCAATAGCCCAACACCGATTAGATTATTAGTTTGATGTGGATAGGCTTAACAATTTTTGTTACCCACGAGATAGAGAATGGTTATTTTTTGACAAAGACAAGATTCTTTGCCTTGAGCAACAACTATTTTGTTGTTGGTCTGGTTTCCAAAGTGGTAGACCCACAACTAGACATATGTATATTTCTCAATGTCAACATAATATAGATATAAATAACTTACAAAAATAAACAAAGCTGTCACTAGTTCTAATTTGATTAACATTCCTTTCAATTTCTTTGTTTTTAATGAATGGATTTCCTGGGCTACCACCAAACCATCTAAGATTTTCCTCCCAATCACAAACCTCCTTGCTTTTAAGATATGAGAGGAGTTGTTTTTTAATAAAATAAATATTTTTAACGTTTTTCCATGGAAAACCTCGTTGGGAAATCCAAGGGATGCTTCCCCACATTCATGGATGACATCTCTATGAAACATATCATTGTAGAGTTATGCATCTCACCCAAGGGGGTTCAAATCAGTTGACTCTTGGCACAAAACTAGCCAAGTGCCTAGGGACATTGGCGAAAACCATTTGAACTAACCTATTGGGCTTGAGATATGAGGGAGTTGGGAAATGATAATAAACAACAACCATTATAGTCTAATTTAAGGTCACAACTTAGATAGATACCAAATTAATGCATGATACCTCTGTGTTTGTGGGACACATATTCCCCTCCATGCAACAACTTTACTTCTTAGTCAACATAGGTGTATATGCATTACTCCTATCTAAATTTAATATTGTAATCTCCATGGAGAAAACACATGTTTTAAATTGTTAGGCCCACTCAAGTTGTACAATAGTATGTTAATTATCACTTTTGTGATTATTTTATACATTATATTGAATAAGGAGATTGATATAAAATTTTCATAGGGGTTTGCATTTTCTCTCTTTGAAATAAATGCAATTTTTTTTTTCAAAGCTCTGAAGATTTAGCCAAAATTTATAGTCTTCCATTGCACTGATTCTCTTTGATCATCATCCACATTCTTTTAAGGAAATCTACTAAAAATCCATCTAAACTTAAAAGCTATATTCCTTTGAGGCTTCATACATTATTCTCTAGCCAATTTTCCATAACATGGTAGAAGAGGGTAGCATTTTAAGTATATGTTATAATTGGCCGGATAAATCTTAGGATCATTGTTTAGCTTGCATATTTGTCCATATTCGATTCAGAGAGTGGTAATTTGAAAAAGAAGACATTATCGTCTTTTATTTTATTTGGCTCTTCCACTTTAGGTTCATACATATCAAAGGTTCCCGAGATTTGGTTCCAACATCTTTTAAGAGAGAAGGGACTTATAAAAAAAAAATGTATTCCCATCCCACTCTTTTAGCCACTAAAAATTGGATTTTGATGCCAAAATATTTCCTATTTCTGGTATATTTCATCCAAATCTTTAGCTAGAATATTTTCTTATAGAAAGAGTTGAAAAATAATTTCTTGATGCGCTTTTGTTTCTTTAGAGATTCTTATTATGAGAGTTTGTAATTGAAAAAGTTGTTGTGGTTTCCTTATTCCACACTTTGGGCCATGCTTTTATTTTCTTAAGCTTTTCGTTTAAAATGAAGATTTTTGATCCTTGAATTCCATTTTTGTCTACCAATTTTGTTTTTAGAAATTTAAATGTAAAAGTTCACCATATAATTTCCTAAGATAAAGGGGCATTTATGGGTCTTCCTCCTGTGAAGATATATAATGTTATGGGCGAGTAGTAATATAGGGCAACCTTTAACAAATGATTTTATTTCAATGTTTTTATAGATATCTTTAATTTGTAGATGCAGGGATGAGGAAAGAATCATATAATTTAGTTTCACCGAGGTCCTATTCGAATGTGTGCTAGTGTCGAAACCTAACCTCGTGGATTTCAACTTGTAGCTTGAGTTATAAGATCATCATAGTTTATATAGGCATTGAAACTTGCATGTTGTACTACAAATGGAAATGAAAAAATGATGACAGATACCAAGAAAAATTCTAAAAATACCACACCATAATTGAAATTGACTACTTTAATCAACTAATACACATAGATACCAAGAAAAATTCTAAAAATACCACACCATAATTGAAATTGACTACTTTAATCAACTATGAAGAAAATGGAGGAGTGCACAATGTGTCACAATTTTGACCGAAGACACTAGGAATGGATGTTGAACTAGAGGTGCACAAGACAATAAAATAACATTGTAGGGGGTTTATTTGTACAACTTAGAGTTAGACAATATGACCTATCAATTCAATAACAACTTGGTTGAAATGCATGGGAGCCAAGAGATAGAGCTAAGGAACAACTAAGTAGAGAATAAATACTTGAGGAGTGACTATGAAACTAAGTAGTTGAATGATTAAATAAGGTATTATTGCTTTAATGCGGTTTTGAAGTAATGAAAAAATGTGTAACAAAGCTAAAGCAAGGAGTCAAGTGAATTAAGAAAGTGAAACGTTAATATACATGGAGCCTGGCTTACCAATTCTACCTTTTTTCATGTTTGATAAGTCATTTTGGGAAAAAAAGACAAGGTTGCTTCACACATTTCCACAATTTCACACAATTCCTTCAATAAAGCATTTATGTTACATTCATGTGCAATGGAGTTATGCAAACCCACATAGTTACACACATTAAAAGAAATATTGTGTAGATTGAGAGGAAAACAATGAAGAAAGGTGTTACTCTAGGGAAATTTGAGGTCTAAATTGGGCGTCCTAAAGAAAATAATAAAATAATAAAATAATAAAATAAGAGGTGAACTTTCTAGGGAAAGGAAGAAAACAACTTTTTTGGATCATATTTTCAGCTTATCTCCTTAAAGGTTTACTCAAATTTCAAGTGTAGGCACTTGTTGGATGCAAAATTAAATTCTGCATTCAACAAGTACCCTTTTGATAGACCCACAATGAGATATACTGGAAATACATGAAAAAGTTTGTTTCTTATTTTTTTCATGCATTTCCAGCACATATCACCATGGATATATCAAAAGTATGCAAAGTGGGTACTCATCATATGCAAAATTTAATTCCACATCCAAAGAATGTTTACACTTGAAATTTGAGTAAACCTATCATGAGATAAGTTGAAAATATGCAAAAAAAAAGTAGTTTTATTTCTTTCCCTCCAAAACTATTTACCCTAATGGTTGACATCACAATCTTGAATCATATTGGTTCTTTTAAAGTTGATATTGATAGTACGCTTTTTTTTTAGGCCTATTTTTGACCTAAAAAATTCCCCGATCACTAAATCCATATAGAAGCCAAAATGCAAAGGAAGGTGTCTTACAAGACCTAATTGAGGACACATGTAAGATATGTGGGTTTTAGAACAAACTAAAGGTACTTGGCATAATCAAGCAACTCCCTAGGGATATGGAACTCTATATCTACACTATAGATAATATGTGAATTGCATAGTACTATATTTGCTCCTTGACATGAGCAACTGATATAGGGTAATGATCATTAAACATGTCAAAGTACATATTGACCAATACTCAAGCAAGTAAGCAATCCAAACTTGAAAATAAAGAGAAGAAGAGAGATTACCTAAGCTTACCAATGATAGGATTCTTTGCTTATGATTCTATAGATAAATATGCATCAAAAGGGATATGCCTATCCATCAGTCACTAACTACTCGTATCCCCTTCTCCCCTCAACTTTCTATTGATCCTGAAATCTTGATCATCGAATTGATGCATCTTTGAAATGTAACCAGGAATATCTACAGTTAATTTATACATTCATTCATTTTGCTTCCCTGAAGAGCTAGTACTTAAAAGACAAATAGACAATTAATGAGTTCATGAAAAATATTACTTAAGATGGGCACAACTTGATTACCCAACTTAATATATACTATAACCCTTTATATAAGTATATATGTGATTTTTAGGGGTTCTATAGGCCAACCCATATTTGGGAATTAAAACCTATGTGGTGGAAAGACTTTTTCAAATGAATAGGAGCTTCTCCGTCCCACTCATAAATGATACAATAGATTGATGTCTGCGCGGTAAATTATACGCACTACTGTCCAATGGGATAGCGCAGTTGGTGAGACATGCATATACTCTCCCGGTTCGGGGAGAGTTCATGGATTCGAGCCTTGTGTCCCTGGGGTTGCGGTTTAGCACCTCATATCATCCATGAAGTGGGGAAGTATCGGATGAGTTTCCCGCAACATCTACTGTTGAAAAAAAGAGTTATACGCACTATTGTCCTACTTTTTTCTATAGAGGATATTCCTTACTCACAAATCTATTCATTATGTCCTCTATATTTCTATTTTTATAAGTTCCTTAATCGACAACATGCTTCACATGCTCTCTCAACATACTTTGCTTCACACGCTTGCAACATGCCTATCCCACTGGTGATAAATAGGCCATTAACATAAAGTAAATTTCATTCCTGTGCTTGGGGATGATAGATTGGATAAAATTGAAACATAAGGCATGAATGAAAATGATCTTCAACTAGAAAATGTTAGGAACTTAAGGAACAAACATCTATCAAGACACTTGACAGTTGGCCTAGAGGTCTACTATTCACAAGTTTAATGTATCAACCATTGCGATCAAAGGTTTTGTGATATAAGTGTATAATACCTATTGCAGACCATTTGATAAAGATGTGCAACAAAAGCATGGCGTGACTTGAATGGGACTCCTATTTAATGAAGTGTGTGCTTATGAAATATTAAAAGTGGATGGCATGTTCCATTATAATTCATGGTATGAACGTGTCTGTTACCAATTAATTCTCTAGTGGAATCATGCCACATTTCCTTGTTGTAGGGCAAGGTAACAATGGGTACGTGGCTGGCAATTCAATACCCTGATAAGTCATGGCATTTTAGATTCCCTAAAGTTTCCCTTCAAAATAGTGTTTTTTTTTTCTTCTTATCAGCACAATTTATTTGTGTGATATATTGGTGAAGATATTTCAAAATAATCATTTAAAAATATTTATCTATGTTTTGAAAAATATTGAAAATTCTGAACTTAAAGCAATGCTAATTTTATATTTTTGAATTTTGAGAAATTTAAAACACACACACAACCGAGAGATTTTTATATTAAAAATAATATGCAATAGGGCTAGCAACAAAATTACATCAAGTTATGTTTCAGATTTTTTAGGAAAAAAAGGACAATGTCAACTATAAGCTTATTACATATCCTAACAAGGTCTTTAGGCGAAAATTCATAGTATTTCTTAATACTTTAGATTCTACAATAGAGGCCTAAGATTTTAATAACTTTAAAAAACATACAACTTAACAAAAAACACAACGACTAGTTGCTTCATCCATGCCTGCATGCATTTGATCCAAGTCTTGTTTGGCGATTTCCTTGTCTTTCACCAATTGGTGCACCATTTATTCTTCCTTCAACTCCTCACAGTTGGAATTGACAAACCACCTTTGAGTAGAGGCCACAAATTCATCTCCTTTACTCATATTTATAACCATATTTCAAATTATGTTTCAATTTACTTCAAGAACTGCTATCTGGCACTTCAGTTGCACAAGAGATCCCATAATTGTTTCTATCTATGTGGTGATCAGGTGTTCAATCTCATGCAATTTTGTGGAGATTGAGAAAGTTGATGTCTTATACCCTTGAATAGATTCCTCATGGTTCCTAAGAACTCGCATGATTTCTTGGAGCTCATGAAAGTCCATTCTTCCTTTATTGTAGCCAATATTCCAAGTTTCTTCTAGGTTTTCTATACTACCCCCTATCCAAATTCTTTGTCTTATGTTTAAACACCAAAATACCCAATAAAGTTTTTTGGACACATTAAAGTACGAGTGCCAACTAAACATGATGATTCCTCTCAAATTAAGAGAAGGAACAATCAACAAACATATAGATTCCCTAGGAGAATAACTGGAAACTTGAACAAATCCATAGTTAAGACTTGAAACATTCCAAACTGATGCAATCCCCTCTTTTCTAAAAAGGGGCAATGGAGGAGGCTCACCCATAAATGAAACTAGTACATACAACATCCATGTAAATATTACCCAGATTGAACTTATATAAATTACTAGATTGTCATGCAAACATAAAGGCCAAATTCTCCACAGTTGGATGTTGAACCATAATGGCATAAACCCACCTCGATGGACAAAATTACCTACAAAGGATTCAAGATCATGTGAGGTCATGAGCTTGGGCATGCGATGGGGTGTCGCGGGTCTCATCTCATAAATCTCCCCGCCATATAACTACAATTCAATGTTGTATGCCATGTGACATCTTAACTGCTTGAAACATGTCTTCGTCGTCATATTAAATAGATTATGGTATGGGTTTCTTGGTAATCATTCCATTGATGATAATGACCCCTTATTTTTGTAGTGTTGTTGTGTTAGTGAACCCATCMRTTAGGTGGTTATTCTCTTRTAGMACATGATAATACTTGATATTAATGAATTTGATTTCCTCTTGTTTGGATTGGATTAACACTGATGCCWATGAGTTGTTGATAGGGGTGGTATTCCATACCATTTTCCTTACGATGGTATTTGAGTCCCCCAACACTATCAAACAAAGGATTCAAGAGTCATTAGATAATGTCAAACCTTTCAACAAGKCGTAAGCTTATGCTTGGTTATTAGATGAAATGCCAAGGCCCCATGCATAAGATTTTTCAATTGTACCTCTGGAGTTCATGATAACTCCCYGACACTTGCCACCCTACATATGTTGTGAATATATTATTTTAGTTTGTAAAGCTTCTTAGCATGACTTATTGTACAATACAACCTTGGATTAATTCTTATTTGGTTATGGTAAGTATTAGAAGCTTTCATGAATTTTTCCATCCCACTACTCAAAATAAGCATAAATGTTTAATGTAGTTAGATTAGGGATGGTATTTAAGTTACAAAAAATATTATTACCTATTTGACAAGAACTATTAACTCAAAATGAGAACATTAGGACCAAACCACTCAATTTGGTTAATTGTTTTGAACTACGTATGTTCCCATATTAAAAAGTGGTGCTATCAGTGTCACCATACTTTTCCAGGGCTATTTAATTTTTTATTTTTTATGTGTTGATGTAGTAATGTTTTTATACGAAGTTTTCTAAAATGTGTTTTTTTTGTCATTATGTGAAAAATAGTGATATTGGAATCGCCATTATTTTACAAGGGCAATTTTTATTTTTTCGGTATTGGTGTAGTAACACCATTTAGTTTTTCTTTTTTCAAGGTCTTTTTTTCTTTTTTATCTTTAGAGGTGATATAGTAGCTCCATTTTTTCGTCAACTATTTCTATTTTTTTGGTGATTTTAAAAAAATTTAAATGTTATTTATTTATTTATTTTAGTTAAGAAAGGGATGAAAAATCACTTAAATCCTACTTGCATTTCCTTAATTCTACAAAAACTAATGGACCATTTACCTTAATGTTATATAATTAAAAGAGATCTTTTGTAATTTTTACAAAAAAATGAAAATTTAGGAAGTTAATTTCCTTTCATTTAGTGAATACTAGTGACATTTTAGGGAAATTTTACAAAATTGTACTAAATTTTGCAAAATTTTGAAAAAAATCGTGCATAGGAGGGGGGTGATGCTGGGAATCATCTTGCTAGGGGAGATTCCTAATATCGCCCTCAAAATTGTCCAAATTTTCTCAAAATTTTCTCAAATGTCTCAATGCTTTTAGAATTTCAAGCACAAAGGGAGGGAAAGCGATGCTGCTAATCATCCCCCTCTTCCATGTGTGAAATTGCTCAAAATTTGTCCAAATTTCTACAAATGTTTAAAATTCCAAGCATGGAGGAAGGGGTATGATGCCTAAAATTGCTCCATCCTTCCTTGCCTGCAATTTCTGAAAAGTTGGCTGAATTTCTATAGATGTTTTAAAATTTCAAGCATGGAGGGAGGGTGGTGATGCCCAATATCACTCCCTCTTTCCATGCTTGAAATTGAAAAAAAATGGTGAACTTTGGCCAAATTTTGAGTAAGTTCACAAATGGTTGGTGGGGGGATTTCAAGCATCACCCTCTCATCTGATGCAGGAGCATCCTGCTCCAAAAATCATTTTATATTTGGTTAACCTAGGGGGTCTTATGTTTGCTAAGGATTTGATTTCTCAATAGGAAATTGTGAATGTTTGAGTGGTTTGAGTGAGGAGTATGTGTGTGAGGTTTTATTGTAAATGTTCTCGAATATGTGAGAACATGAGAGATATTAGGATTGTGGAGATGTCACGAGGATCTTAGGGATTAGGAGATCCTAGAATAGGGATTCGGTTGAGTGAAAAGAGGATCAGAGAGGATCCTTAGGAGTGTGTTGAAGATTTGTTGGATCTAAACCAGAAACAATTAAAAATACCTATGTATATTATTGTAAGCCTTAGAGGCAAAGGGTGGTGGCCAACTGAATGCTAATTAGGTTATCCAAAAAGGATCCAAAGAAGGATAAGAACAACTCAGAACTCGTAGAGGAAACTCATGACGCTCAGAATGGCTTCAAAAGACATAGAAAGGGAAAAAATTCAAAGTTCCCAAAACTTAGTGAAGATGACATGATCGCGAAGATCACATCACAATCTTTCTAACGACACAAACAACTCGTCAAACAGAGTTACAGATTGAAATATATTCACGGTCAAAGTTTGGTCAAGCTAGCCTAGTCAGCAAGGGATGAGTCAACATCTGTATAGATGACGTCAACATCCGTACAACAAATATGGAATGAGAAGGAAGGTGACATGTGTCATGATAACATCAACATGATGTCATCATGGTGATGTGGCAACACCAGAGGATGCCACGTGTCACCCAGTTTTTGCGTTTTCAGGCCGATCCGTGGACCAATAAGATCATGCCACGTGGTAGTCCGTACGATCTGTACATTGACGTGGAATGATGACATGGCATGATGAATTGGAAGAGGAAAACGTGGCCCAATGGGAGGCCACCACATGGCCCAATCAAAGGCTGCCACATGGCAGGCAGGAAAAGCACAATGACAACCCGTGAGCGGATTTCAAAAAAAATATTAAGTTTGGCGGGTCCGCCAAATCTAGAGGACCACGCCAAACTTAGCCACCAGATAACCATTGGGATATGAATAGTTCCACTACTAAAACACAGTGCAAAAACCATATATTATATATATACATTGCAACAACATAAACCCAAAAGGGGGAGGCCCACGGGTTTGACCCTGGGACCTCCTCCCCTCTATGTGCCTTAATAATTCCGCCCAAACCAATAGGCCAACGACCTTGCTTTGTAACCAACGCTGCAAAAATATTTAAATGTCAAGTCCGCCTAGCCAGAGGAGGACGATGCACGTACTGTATGACCTTTTGGGAACACATTTCTATGCAGTCCAGTCATTAATGTAGTTTATAGAGAGGGCACGAAAATCGAGACAAATTTCTTCTTGGGCCTAGGAGTGCCAGAGTCAGATCGAGGTGTAGAAACAATCATTTTTGGGCAATTCGACGCCACAAATTCAGTGGTGCTCTCTATTTTCTGATCTGAGCATTATTTCCGCAGCTTGATTTTAGAATGAGGTATACTTATGTATTTTGCCAAATTATTTTGCTGAGTTAATGAAAGAGCCTACCCATTTGAGAGCAGGACCCGAAGACGTAGTCCACCAGGGACGAACTTCGTTATCAAGTTTTTGAGTTCAGATTTGATGCTTATGTCTCTTCATTTTTGATCTTTCCTTCTTTAAGGGTGCACTTTAATTTATGCTCATTTTAATGAAATTCTTTATAAGTCACTCGATGAAAAGATCCCGGATCATGTTGGTATCAGAGCGGTCGTCTTTGACTTGAATTGTTGAGTGAAATGCTTACTAGGGACAAACATAAGCAGGGTGAAGGAACTCTTAAGACTTTCAATCCCGAAGTTGGCTGTGCATCCCGAAGGAAGAAAATGGCAGAAGAGGACAAGCGCGATGAACAAGAGAACAAATTTCATATGGTCTTTTATCGCATGTCATAAATGGTCGAACGAATGTATGGATATTACGAGAAGAGGATGAAGAAGAAAGGGAAGAAAAATGAAGTACATGCAGATGATGATGCTTTGGTAAACCAAGGGGTTGGAGGAGACCCTCCCGAGCCTTCGTCTTCACCTTCAAGTTCTAGTTCTTCTTCCTTTGAGCATTCTCATCATTCTCATCATTCTAGACATAAAGCCTCTTTTAAGAAACCGTTATTAAATCTTGATGTAAAATTTGCTTTACCTATGTTTAATGGAGATGCTAATCCTGAAAATCTAGATAATTGGATCCGACATGTTGAAGTATATTTCCGTGTTCAACATATTGATGAAGAAGACGTTAAAGTGCAACTGGATTCTCTT
>SNQJ01S0199741.1:641-11758 GCA_010110895.2 Picea sitchensis | reverse complement strand
ACATGTTGAGAATGTATGTGATGGATAAGCCATCTATGTGGAAAGATTACTTGCATTTGGTTGAGTTTTCCTATAATAATGGGTATAAAGATTCATTGGAGATGAGCCCATTTGTAGCTTTGTATGGTAGAAAACAAAATACTCCAGTAAGTTGGGACAACCTAGTAGACAAAGTGGTACTTGGTATAGAATTGTTCAAGGATATGGAAGACCAAATGGCTAAAATTAAATAGAATTTGAAAGCAACATAGGATAGACAGAAGAGTTGTGAAGATAATGACAAGAGAACTAGAGAATTTAAAGTGGGTGAGCATTTTCTTTTGAATGTAAATCCCAAGAAGTGCTCATTAAAGCTGAGCAGTTGTACAAAGTTGGTAGCTAGCTTATGTGGTCCATTTAAGATATTAGATAGAACATGGCCAGTTGCATTATGCTTGCATTGCTTTCTTCCATGAATGTGCATAATTTTTGGCACATGGGAACAACTAGGGTTCAATGCTTCAACAACACACCAACAAAACCCTAACTACCAACCCTTTCGGAAACACCTACAAAGTAGGTGAAGTCTCACCCGAGGTAGAAGCAGGGGGGGTTACACGACACAGGTGTCTGTAACCAAGATGGGACATAGATTTGTGATAGTAACACTTCACAAAGTACTCTAGTAACACTTAGAAGATGATATGCATTAGTTCATTAGCTTTAATAACATCACAAAACCTTCCCTAAGAATAGATCAACGTAGTAATAATAAAGATTAAGTACTTCAACCACTTAGCACATAGCAATGAGTTAGATCTAGAATTCATTCATAAAGCACAAGTAAAGCACTAAGAAACATCATATCTATCTATCATACATAATAAAAAAATCACAAAGAAGATAAATGACAAGCACAAGATAGCACAAAGCACACCAAAGACAAAAAATATATGTGGTTCACCCCAGTATGGGGATACATCCACCAACTGCTTCATCTTCTTTATTATTCTTCTGAATCTTACATTCATCCTCTCCTGTGCACTAAGCCACGGAGTCAAGCTTCGCATAGGACAGGAGATCTGTGCACTGAGCACCAAATCCTCCTTCCAAGACTAGGTCTAGGCATAGAGCCAACTTCTCTATAGAGCATAGAGCCTTACATACACATTCTATTGCATAAAGAAAATCAGAACTACTTTCACTTAACTACCAAGACTTTACTCTTACATCCTCCCTTCTAAAATACATTCTTCTTTATTTATACTTTTACAATTCCTTATAAAAAGGCCTAAACATGGGTAAACCCATGGGCTGAAATCTCATAACCCATTGCAAAAAACCTTTACAAAATCCACAAAATGAGTGAGATACGCAATCTTAGCTCCGCCTAGGTGCTCCATCTTCGACTATCTTGTCGAAGTCCAAAAAGTGGTCAAATCTGACCAAGGCTTCCTCAGAACATGGTCGAGGGCCAATAGGCCCCCAACACTCACCTGTGACTCCTCCTGAGTTACTCAAGTCTGGGAAACATTGCTTCGAAGGCATCAAGATTAACTCGAGCTACCTCGAGTTGCTGCTTCACCTGAGCTTCCTTCTTAGTGAGCTTCTGGATCATCTACATTGTAACAGGCCCTTCCAGGCATTGTTCTACTGTTGAAACCACTTGGTCCAGTTGTGAGCCCTATCCCTCAATTTCTTCAAACACCTCGTAGGATTCATCTTGCATGGGTTGCATCTTTTGTGTAACTTCCATTACTCTTCCCTAGATGGAAATAATCTATTACTGGATTGCACATTTTTCCTGAGATCTCTTCATTCTCTCAACTCTAGTGAGGAGCTTCATTTGTGCCTGCATGGTGAATGCTTGTTTTTGTGCCTCCTGTAACTGTGCTTCCACTCTCCTCATCTCTGGATATTTTGTGAGGCATTCATATGTCTGGGCACTTCTATCGCTCTATTATTTGCACTTTGAGGCAAGGGCCCTTATCCTTATTACTGTGTTCTTGGTGGATTATTCCCTCTGGTCACACACCTCCTGCAGGGTGCTCGGTACTGCTTGGACCTCTAACACTGTTATCCTTTCTTGAAGCTACTGGATGGTCTCAACGATCTTCACCACTTGAGCCTCAATCAACTCTTTTTCCTCCTGTGCCAATACTAGCATAGAGCGATATGCTTTATTCACTGCTTCTTTGACTAAGGCTCCTTCTACGAGCAATTGCTCCTTTTCTTTCTGTAGCTTCACTTTGTCCTCCTGGATCATCGTCTGAAATTCTTCTTTTTCATTTTCATAAGCGGTTACACAGTACCGCGCTACGCGTAATTTCTCTAAGTCTTCATCCTTCTCTTGTTTCAAGGATTATGTGGCCTTCTCCTTCTCTTCTTGGATTTTCTAAAGTTGAGCCTTTGTCACATCTGTGAGTCTTCTCAATTGGGATGGTTCATCCCCAAATTCTATATTTTGTGACGAGGAAGGAACAGTAGGCACTACGCGAATGGAACAAATAGATTGTTGTACTTCGTTTAATTCCTTATTTATCCTGCCATATAGTTCTTTCTTCTTCACTCCATATCTATGTAAGATATCCTCGGAAGTATCCTCCATGGCTTCACAGACTAGACTTCTATCATCTTCCGTGAGCATTGCCTCTAACTGGGGCTTACTGGTGCACATCTTCTTTCTTGTTGAAGGTTTCTTTGGGGATACCTTCCTCTTCTGTGGTGTTACTATTTTAACAGGGGGATATTTTGGCAGTGTAGCTTCACCTTCTCCTTGATTTTCTCCTTCATCCCCTCCTCCTTGTCCATCTACTTGGTCTTCTCCTCCTCCTCCTCCTCCTAGCGATCCAGATCCATATTCTTTAGAGGCATTGTCCTCCTCATATTTCTTTATATTTTGGATGTCTTCCTACTTCTTCTTCTTCTTCATCCCATTGGAATGTCCAACATGCTCGACCTAGGTGACCAAGGGGATTCCTATGGTGTTAGTGTCGAAGAGTTCTGCATCAAAAACAGGTAGAAGGAACTCCTCTAGCCAATCCTTTGTGATCTTCTCCATGTCATCATATGTTATCTTATAATATGAATACAACTCTTCCTTGCTCTCATCTCTACGCGTAGTGATATAGATGAAGTGTGGATCTGTGCAGAATTTTGCTATTATTCTATACTGGTGCAGGGTGCGTGGTTTCATGCATGAAAATTATTCAATGGCAACCTTCAGTTGCTGATAATATGCATGGAACACAGTGTTTGACTGCCATTTCTTTGACATGTTGTTGGTGTATCACAAGGTAGAAAACCTAGCGGACAATGGATCTGATGGTTCGATCCCCAAAAGGGTGGCTCCTTCAGGCATTTTCCAAGCGACAAGTGTGATCAACACGATCAGCCAGCTAAAGTGGAACTCGTATCCCAAATCCTTAGTTTCGCGAAAGTCTTTTTCCATTTCATTGACGAGGTAACTTGCCCAATTCATTTGCATGTCGTCCACACATTTTCATGCGAGGTCCACCACGAACCCAATGATCTGTGTGGGGAGGTTCTTTCTTACGAACTTACCAGCTATGAGTTGGAAAGTGATGTGCACTGCACCATCTTGTATAGAGGCTACCTTGTAGCCTCACTTTCCTTTTTCAACTTCGCCATATGCTTCCTTGATGCGTTGTGCCAGGGAGAGGTCTAAGGCATTCCTTGGGTAAAATTGTTGAGGGTCAGGTCCCTTCATTCTTAATCCTATAATCTGGTGGATCAATGTTGGATCCACAGTAATCCTTCAGTCAAGACACAGGTATCCACCATGATAGCATGACAAGAGGAGTTTAATGCAAGCGTTAACCTCCTGGTGGTGGCCAAAATGGGGAATCTTCATCACGTTTAGGACAGTGAACTGCACCAGTGCCTTAATCCATGGCTGGGAGACGATGCGAGGATTCTTCCTAGTTGAATTCATCAAGTAGTAGTGGGGTGCTAGAATAGCATAGTTCTTTCCGTTGCCCTGATTGAGATTGTTGTTCTTCAATAACAGAATCTGTCCCAACTAACTTCCAATTATGCGTATTCCTTTCGGGATGTACACGGTGATCAGGGTGTATTCATAGTCTCAGGGAATGTTGTCATGGTTAACCATTCCATCCAAAGGCAGGATATACTCTGGTAATATTGATAGGATCTGCTTCACGTTAGCCAAATCGCTGCAATGCTTACTTCGTTGTTCAGTCGTAGGGTTAGCACGGCCATAACGTCGTCCATTTGAAGGGGGAGCCTGCAGTCCCTTAGTCGATGATTCCTGGACACCTTTAGATAACTGTCTGTTGGCCATTGTCGTCTTGAGGACCTCCTTGAGAGACTACTCTAATTCATTAGGTTCACCCGACATTTTCACTTTTTGAACGGAAATGTCGGGGTAGGCGAATGAACAGGCAGGGTAAACAAATGAATGGTGATGTCTAGCTTCAGATAACACAAATCAATTCAAAATAAATTCTCTTCTTGACTAAGATAATCACGGGTGGAAAAAAGTGGTCCTGACGCAGCATCCGACGGGTTAAATAAGAAAGCGTCGTAACGAATTCCTCCAATGGGCAAGAATTCTTCCATCAATGCGAATCTGTCTATTATGGGGCGATCTCAATGTCCCAAATGTGGTCCATGATCCATCATCCAACAAATTCATTTTCAAGTCATTCTAGAGCGTCGTTCTAATGGTCGAGGTGCCTCTAATGGTCATATAGCTTCGCCAAGGGGAAGTTACATTCTGCATGGTTCTGTTGTTCTGGTGAGGTTCAAATCCTACAAACCTACCTCCTGCGAGGTTCCAGTCTGTGAAGTCTTCCATCTATTCTCTGTAGTTTCTTGTAGATTTTCCACCTTATCTTTCTTTTTATTGAGCTTCCTTTCCTTCTTTCTTGTGATCTGAGTCTCTCTAACTGTTTCTAGAATCCTCTTTCCATTCTTGTTTTTATCTTCTCCTAGTGGGGTGACTTCACACTATTGATGATCCCTCAAAGGATCTGAAGTTAATATCCCTTATCTTAGTACTTCCTAAGTGGATATACTTCTTTCTTACATGGATAGGTCATTCAAACCTTCTTGTATTCTTTCAACCTTGCTAGTGAATTCTCTTGCCTTATGTTGCTTCGACTTATTCTCTCATTCTTCTATTATTCGATGTATTTTTCTAGCTATGAAATCCGTTAGTTCTTGCTTTTTCTTTTCTATATCTTCCTCCTATGCTTTCCTTCTAATCTAATCTTTATCAATCCAAGTCTTACCTAACAAAACTGGGAAACTGGCATTGTTCTCAACAAACTTAATGACTTCAAATTCTTCTTCAGTCGATGTTCCATGAATAATAATAGGTACATTGGTAACTCTTCCACATAGGGTTATCATCTTTCCCTTAAAAAAGCCTATCCTTCCCAGTGAAGGTACCACAGTAGGCTTTCCCAAAATTTCCCAAGTTTCTTCTATCATAACATTCACTTGTGTTTCCTCATCCAAGATACAGTCTATTTCTAAGTCTTCTATTCTTTCACTTATGCGTTGTTTTACTTTCAGGATCTCTAGTAAACTGACATCTTTGTGATCATTCATTGTTTCTTTCAAATGTAATAACATAGTGTGAGATTTCTCTGATTATTTCTCTTTATGATTCTTTAACATGCTCTTAGTCGCTTGACTTCCTTCATAGTTTCTTGTCGCATGTTCATTCTTTCAACTTTAGCAATCATCCTTGGACAATCCTCAATCTCGTGACCAACAATTTTACAACAAAGACAAATAGGACCTCTACCAAGGCATTCCTTAGCAAGATGTCCTGGTCTTCTGAAGTTATAACACAAATTCAATCCTCTTTTTCTTTTAAATGTTCCCCAACCTCTTTTGTACTACGCACTAGGATCACAGTACTAGACCTGCAATCTGCAAAAATTCTTTCTAGGTTCTTGCATCCATTTATTAGTCCAAAAATTCTTTCTATGCATAGGAATAACATATCTTTCTTCATTTATATTATCTTTACCTAGATAATCTCTTTCTTCCAATTGCGCCCTATCCTTCATACTAGGACATAATCTATTAAACATACATAAATTCATGCTTTCGAAACAAAAATTTTCACTTATATTACTCTTATCAAAGAAAAAAGCCTTACCTCTTTTAAGATCTTACCTCTTTTCTTCGGATCATATTTCTTTCTTAGCACAAAGCTTCACAAGTCAAGTAGAGTATTGCGCACTTCAACAGCAGATCTACACACAGAGCTTCTCTTTTCTTTACTTTAGTTCCCAGCAATCATAGTTTTAGGTCTCGACAATGGAACCATTTGTTGGCACAGGGGCAGACCTAGGGTTCAACACTTCAATAGTGCACCAAAAAAACCCTAACTATCGGCCCTTTTGAAAACACCTACGAAGCAGGTGAAGTCTCACCCGAGGTAGAAGCAGGGGGGCTTACAAGACACAGGCATCTGTAACCATGTTGGGACACATATCTGTGATAGTAACACTTCACATAGTACTTTAGTTTTTAACGCTCTGTAAATTCCTAGAGGTTGTCGGGAGGTAGAAGAAATTTATCATAGGTAACTTTATCCAACCACTTCGAAACTGGAATCTAGCCCTTCAAATTTCAGAGAGGGATCTCTCTGTAAGACTTAGATATGTTTCAGGTGTCAGATATTAGGCTAGTTGAATAAGTAGGATTGTGTTGTTTTGTTTTATAAAATGGATGAAATATTGCTTACGCATCCATTGGGCTATGGGGTGTGCCTTAAGGTTTGAGATCTGAGAACATATTTTATAAGGTTTTGTCACAGGGCAGGATAATGCCAATGTTGGATCCTTTATAATTTAAGGTGATGGATAGCATAAATAGATGAGATAATCAACTATAATAAAGAAGCATTCAAGAATTTATTTATCACAATATCAGAAGACAAACATTTAGATCTTTAAAAGCTAGAAATAGAGTACACAAAGATAAATTCTGCAACTTTAACTTCTTTTAAATGATCGGATGTAGAAAATAAAATGATAACGAAGAAAGATAAACCATTAAATGAACAGGAGTAAATATCACCAACAATTAACACGTAGGAATCCTATGAATCATCCCTTTTTATTACTAGTAGATCTCTTTAAAAAGATTACAATTTATAGCTTGCTTGGGCGTAAAGATAACCCCTCAATACTTCGAAGTTTGAAGTATTTATAGAAAAATAAATTACAATTCGGTCCTATAATTAATGATCAGGACGTTGTAGAATCCAAATCTAACTACCTAGCTAAAAAAATACAAAATTATAGGAACTGTTAATGACCTACTAGATTCTTTGAGATGATTTCGGAAATGTTGTTGGTGAGTCATCAAATCGAGTTTGACTGCTCGATGTGCTGATTTGTACATATGCATCATCTTCTATTCAATCAAGTCACAAATGTGTCCCATTTGTGCTGACTAGGAATGCTGACTTTGAGCAACCTTCAGTACACCTCGTTCGTCTCTGTGTACTTAGTGAAAGTGGGTTTGGTGATGAAAAGATACTTTATCTCTTGTTGAATATTCAGGTCTAATATCAGAGTTTCCAAGAAGGATTTGCCTATGATACTGCCTTTTATGCCTATGAACTTAGACCCATCCTTTGCCATTGTGAGAATATTCTATTTATAATCTGAGAGAGTAATCAACTTATTGTTGATCACAAAAAGTCTTGGGAGACCTTTCTTCTTCAAAGCTTCAGTTTTACTGAAAAACCTCTATACTGCAACATCCATTGCTTGAACTCTGTCCTTGAGTTGCAACATTAGTCCCTTCTTGGTCAAGACTCTCTTAACTTCAAGAATTGTTTCAGTCCTGTCCTCAATTTGTAGATCTTCCAACTCTTCTTTTGATTTAGAATATAAGAATTTGATTATCTCATGGGGCACTTTAGGCATTTCTCCCAGTTCTCACTTTATCCTGTCAATGGCTTGTTTGGCTCTCTGTACTAGATCATGTTGTTCAAACATGATTTGTATCAAGGGCTAAATCTATGTCACTGATTGACATATGTCTATTCAAATATTTTCTTTAGCCTCTGACAGAGACTTAGCCATGACTATTTCTTTCTGCAGCTGTTGCAGTTACTGTTGGAGTTTGTTTGACTTATGCCTCTCAGTGTTGTCACTGGCCTGGAATGTGGAATTTATATTTTGGATATTTTGAATCTCTTCTTGCAGTTTTCTAATTTCTGCCCCTTGCAAAGTCATATATTTCATTTCTTTTGCCAATTGGTCTATTGCATCTGGAGCTGTCACTAATGTTGTTGCTGGAATTTCCCCTATGGTAGTTGATGTTGTCATTTTTGTATTGAATCTTGTGATCGGGAATATGTTCAATGGTATGACTTCCATTGGCACGTTCTTCTCTTTTTCCTTAACTAGCTTGTCCAGCTCGACTTCCATTTCTTTAATTTGAGCATTCTGCTCCATGATCAACTTCAACATATCCTCTTTCCAACCTTCAGTCTTGGCCATGTCTTTATCCTATGGGTCTTTAGTAGTAGATATTTTTAATTGCATCCTTGGGGCATCTATGTCAGCATTCTTCTTTTTGACAAGCTCTTCAACTACTTTGATATTGGTCGGATCATAACCAATTTTGAGCAGCAGTTCTTTGAGGGACTTAATTTTTTTATCCTTTGTGAAAGAGGACAACTTCTCCAGATTCAGTTGAGTCTGGACATTTTTCAATGAAAACTGTAGCTTTATTGTGGTCGTGGAGGTGTGTACCAAGGTGGAGAAAATCATTTCTCCAGTTAGTCTCTGTAGGTCCATCTGATCAGTCAGATGTACTTCTTCAACATCAAACTTGAAAATTTCCCTTTTATAATCAGAAACTATTTTTCGCTGAGGTACCTATGCGTGCAAGTAGGCCATGTGCATTCTCCCCTTCTCTGTATCAAAACCAGATAATAATCTATGTTAGGTTGTGGATGTTTGTTTCCAAAACTGGTCATAGGTACTATTTATCAACATATCATTTCTCTTCTTAATTAGGTTGTATTTCTCAAAGAGGTTCAGTCTTGCAAGCTCCTGTGCATCTCTGGTTATTAATGTTGTATCACCCTACTTATTTGACGAGACGATGGACATCGTCTGTTGGATTCCTGAGGAAAATGGAGAATGCTCACCTTCCATGACTATGGTAGACTGAATCTCTTCTCCACTAGACCTATCAGGCATATGACTGGTCTTGGGCCTTTTTCTATAAACCTGAAAGTCATCTATCGAGACTTAAGTAACCGAGGGAGATACCTCTTACTTGGGTCTTTTCTCTGTGGGCACCTGAGGAGTAATAGTCAGTGAAATACTAGCAGAAGGGGGCTGTTGATCTGTATCTGTCAGAGTGTTCTCCTCCCACTCTATCTAGTTCATGAACTTCTTAATTTCTGGTTTGTGAAGATTAGCGTATGGAGAAATTTTATTCCTTAGTCTAGTTTCTGTAATGATCCCACATGGATCGTAATGCCAAGAGAAACTGATATCGAATTTCATTCTTTTAAAAGCTTATTGCCCTCCTCTCCTATAGCCTGACTGTTACATATGAAAGATCTTATATTTCCCTTGATCCTCAATTGTTGTTTCTTTTTTAAGACCATGAAGTGAATATCATCGGAGTTGATCATTCGTGTAATGTACTCCAGGGAAAAAATCTTGACGGGTAGATATTTGTGGAGTTTATATGGTGTAAGATCACAACCATAGACTCTGATCTCTATGTGATCTTGGTAGAGGTACCAGTCACCAATTTTTTCCAGATCTGATAGGTGCATGAGCCTCTGAATATCTTCATTAATCCTGGGTTCCTTCCGTCCACTCAACATGCTTACCACTGGGTGGTAAAATTGATCAATGAACTATTTGAAACTAAACTTTGATGAGTTATTTATGAGTATATATGTCCAGGAGGTGACATCTTGTGGATGGCCCTCCTAGTCCAGTTTCTGCATAGAAAACGAGAACTTCTTTGCTTGAAAGGAAAAGAACATGTAAGCTAATATGGAAGAATATTGGAACATGCCTTCTGTAGGAAACTTGAAAAGTTGCTCATGGATATTATCGACCATAAATTGACTGAAATTAAACTAGACGGTGGCCTTCTCTTCAGTGGAGAAAATGGACATGAAACCCAGGATGGGTTTGTCCACCCATTCATCTGAATAATACCTGAGAAAACATCACAAGGATGAAACGACTTGATTACCTTTTGTTGAGAACATGGAGGACTAACAAGTGGGATTTTTCTTGGGGAATTGAGCACTCTCAGGGAGGGAGAGTTTGAAAATTTGTGCCCTCTTGGGAAAAGATAATGTATAGTACATTTTAGTTAAGATTTCAATGGTGATAGGGGAAATGGATTTTGATCTAGAAATATGCATCATCTAGTCAATGGTTTCAGCTGTAATGGTGAACACAATCTCTCTGGATGATGAAATGATAGCTCTCTGACTGGAAAGATAGTGTGCCTGGAACTTGAGGGCGAACTCGGGGAAAGGGTGAATTTAGGGGAAAAGATACAGTTGGATATTGGACTTCTAGAGTCCAATCGCGTCACTGTGGTCTAGGAAGGTGTCTTTGAATCATGAGTGTAATTCAGCGAAATTGAATTTGCATTTGGGTTTTGAAATCAAGTAATCCTTGGGGATCCAGTCGAGGTCAATGGGAGGTGGGAGGAATGGATTGTCATCAATATCTGAATGTTTCGACTTTGGCACCATCACTTCGATTGGTATCTGCAAAAGTTTGAAAAATACTGACACTGACTGTAATGTCCAGAGGGTAATGGCGGTTGAAGGAGAAAGGGAGAAGAGGATGAATATTTTAGTGGCATCTAGATCATGAATGGCGAAGAAATGGTGAGAAATGGGACTATTTGGATGAACAGGTATGAGTTGGGGCATGGGGGAAAAGTCAGCAAATTTAAAGGATAGGTTTGGCCACATTGATTGGCCAACAGATATCTCAGGGATGAGGTGGATGATAGTGGATAGGTGACAGGTGATTGGGGAAAGGTACACTGGTAGAATAATGACACATGGCTTATGAGTGGCGGTAGTGGAGTGTGATGTCATGAGGCGGCGGTGGTATGGGAAG
>SNQJ01S0199740.1:0-17037 GCA_010110895.2 Picea sitchensis | reverse complement strand
GGCAGATTCCTTGGCTACATCGGCTAGCAATTTCAAAGTACCCTTGCCACCCAAATTCAGATATGATGTAGAGGTAAAATATAGGCCCTCCATACCTGACAACGTCAAACATTGGAAGGTATTCGAGGATGATCTCGAGGTCAAGAGGTTCTTGGAGACTGTCGAGGAATTTTCATAAATGCACATTGACCAAGACGCCGTCTCAGAGGAAGAGCTCGATGGGGGTAATTTTCTGAATAAGATTGCAGGGCGTGACATTGTACAGCTACCCAAAAACCACATTCCCAGAGAACCGGTTCCTTTGGAAAGGATTTTTGATGGAAATGATGTATCGTTAAAGGGAAAAGTCTCAGAGGAGGATGCTGGTACTATTCAGTGCGACATTGGGACCAAGGGCGAACCCAAGTATGTCAAATTGTCAAGAAGTATGACAAAGGAGTAGAGGTCCGAATACATTGGAATTTTGAGGGAATTTGTTGATGTGTTTGCCTGGACCTACAAAGACCTCAAAACCTATGACACCTCTGTCATCGAGCATAAAATTCCATTGAAGGCAGAGGCAAATCTATTCAGGTAGAAGCTGAGACAGATCAATCCCATGTTGCTGCCTATCATGGAGAGGGAAGTGAAGAAGCTTCTTCAAGCTTAGATCATTGTACCACTGAGATATTCAGAGTGGGTGGCCAACTTGGTGCCAGTAAGGAAAAAGAATGGAGAGATCCAAATCTGTGTAGACTTCAGAAACCTGAACAAGAGCTCACAAAAGGATAATTACCCCCTACCAAAGATGGAACATATACTGCAAAGGGTAGCAGGAGCTTCCAGGATGTCCATGATTGATGGATTCTCTGGCTACAATCAAGTCTCCATTCTGCCTGAGGACAGGGAAAAGCAACGTTCACCACTCCGTGGGGCATAGTCATGTATGCCAAGATGTCGTTTGGGTTAATGAATGCAGGGGAGACATTCCAGTGCGCCATGGATATAGCTTTCATCGGGGAAAAGGATAAATTCATGGTCATTTATCTGGATGACATTACAGTGTTTTCAAAATCTGATAAAGAGCACTGTTGTCATCTCAGGAAAGTTTTCCTAAAATGCAGAAAGTTTGGCGTTTCATTAAACCCCAAGAAATCTCTATTCACCATGTAGGAGGGAAAGTTACTAGGCCACATAGTATCGACAGAAGGAGTCAGAATCGACCCCAACAGAGTTGAGGCGATACAAGCCTTATCAATCCCGAGGTCCAAGAAGGAGGTAAAATCTTTCCTCGATAAAATTAATTTTCTGAGGAGTTTTGTGCCTAACTTTGTTGATGAAGTAAAGCTTATAGCAACCATGTTAAAGAAAGAGAATGAAGTAAGGTGGACCCTTCAATCACGGCATTCCTTTGAACAAATCAAGAAGGCCCTGATTGAAGCTCCTGTGCTTATCAGTCCCGACTACTCAAAGGATTTCCTTATTTTCTCCTTTGCCTCACCTGACATAGTGGATGTTGTTATATTACAAACAAATGACAGTGGGCTAGAGCGGCCTATTGTTTATTTCAACCGAGCATTGAGAGATGTCGAAGTCAGGTATGACACTATGGAGAAGCAGGCTTATGCTCTAGAAAAATCTCTCAAAGCTTTTAGAACCTACATCATGCAGTCAAATATCATCATCTATGTCCCCTCGGCTATTGTTAAAGACATTCTTATTCAGCCTGGCATAGACGGAAGAAGGAGTAAATGGATAGCCAAAATTCTGGAATTCGACCTGGAAATAAGGCCCACCAAATTGATCAAAGGGAAAGGTTTAGCCAAGCTATTGGCTGAAGCAAACTGCCAAGCTTTGGGGATAAGTTTCATCAATGAATGCTCAGGTATTTAGCAGGATCGACTGTTTGACATAGACCATCAAAAGGAGCCCCCATTGGCTCGATGTCCTTGGTATGAGGATGTTATATACTTTCTATAGGAGTTGTGGCCTCCAGACAGCCTACAAAGAAGCAAAGCGAGAGCTCTAAAGCTCAAAGAAGTCAGGTACTGCCTAATTGATCAAGTGTTATATTGGAAATACCCCCTGGGGGTGCTTTTAAAATGCATGAGTCCACCAGAGGCCGAGATGATCGTGGCATAATTTCAAAGCAGCCTGTGTGGAGGGCACCATTTCTGGAGAGCCATAGCCCAAAAAATCCTCAAGGATGGATACAACTGGCCTACCATGTTCATTGATGTCTGTAAAAGGGTCAGAGCCTGCATTAAATGTCAAAAATTTGTAGGAAAGCAGCAGCTCAGGTCTCTGTCGTTAAATCCGGTGATGGTTTCAGGGCCTTTCCAGCAGTGGGGCCTAGATTTCATTGGATAAATTCACCCTGCCTCTAGTGGGCAGCACAAGTGGATCCTGACTACTACATATTTCTTTACCAAGTGGATGGAAGCTATTCCCACCAGGAGTGCTTCTCACAAGGTGATCATTGGGTTCTTGGAGGACCTCATCACAAGGTTCGACTGCCCAAATAAGATTGTCACTGATAATGCAGCCGGTTTCGGGGCCGAACCACTAGCCAAGTTCTGTGAAAAGTTTGGGATCAAATTGATTCACTCCACCCCATATTATCCACAGGGAAACGGTCTAGCGGAATCTTCCAACAAAAGCCTGATAAGGATCATCAAAAGGTTGTTGGAAGACAACAAAAGGGCTTGGAGTTCAAAGCTGAAATTTTCCCTATGGGTTGATCGGGTGACTACAAAAATATCTATAGGTCTCTCCCCTTTCCAGTTAGTCTACGATGCCAAAGCTATCTTCCCTTCTCAACTGGCCATTCCTGTAGCGAAATTCCTCCAGGATTATCAAGAAGAGACCAATGACATGATCAGAAGGATTCATCAGCTAGTAGAAGTCCAGCAGGCTAGGGAGCAGACAATGGACAGAATTCAGGACCATCAACAAAAGATCAAGCAAGTCTTCGATAGGAAGACTAAGAAGGAGCGGTTTTAGATAGGAGACCTGGTGCTGAAATGGGATGCTCCTAAACAAGATAAGGGAAAACACAACAAATTTGAAGCCCTGTGGATTGGGCTTTTCAGAATCTTCGAGACTTTCTCAAATAACACGTACAGGTTGCGAGTTCTCGAAGGCAAAGAAGTTTTCAGTGGCCCAGTAAATGGTCACTTTCTTAAAAAATATTTGTCTGGGCCTCTAGTGGGTCCTATGTTTGTAAATATTTCCTTTTCTATTCTTTTTTTTTACTTTTTGTTTCATCTTAGTAAGTGACTCCATAGCCCAACAACAAGGCACTGGAACTGCAAATAAGTTCTTAGAGCATCACAGGGATGACTCTATCCCCCATGGAGCCTAATGTTAGCAACAATTGTGGTATCGGGGAAAAAAGGCATGCAGGTTTGCAGGATTGCGCGATAAGTGCCCAAACGCGGCACACAGAAGAAATCTGTTGGGGCTCGAGTCAAGCAAGCGAGCCTGAGCATTGACATGAGAAGTAGTAAAAGATATCTAGACTGTCCGTCTAGGAAAGGATGTGTGGCAGGAGATCGGTGTCATCAGGAAAGTCCCGACAGGGAAGCGCCCATCGACGAACTTGAAGCCATCGGGATATTGGGGATCTTGGGGACGGGTGATTCATGCAATTCAAAAGTGCGAACCGCGAAACCCCGATGGAGAGTATGGTCAAAGGCATATAGTAGTGGTCACTTGGACCAGGGCCTAGTCGAAGGGATAGCACAGAATGCGCATCGGCAGTCGGAAAATCGTGAGTCCCGTGGACACAAACATCGTGTCATCGTGAATGCTGAAACTCTGATGGAGGGTTTGACTACGGTCACACGGAGGCAGTGGTCATATGGTTCATGTTCTAGCCGGTAGGGGCTAGCTTATAGAAGTGGAGCTCATCGCAGATTGGAGGATCGGGAGTTCCGGGTACATGTGCACCTCGGCACAGCAAACCCCGAAAACCCGAAACCCCAAAACCTCATCACGTACCTCCACTATCTATCCCTTGCCGCCATGTCCTATCCCCATGTCATGCCAACCCACAATTTCTTCTCAGCCCCTGTGTCTCCTCTGCCTGGATCGTACACTTCAAAGCCCACGAATTCTTCCACTTTCATTGGCCCTGTCGCTTTCTCTCTGCCACATCCATTTGCATGGCCTCTCCTCATCCCGTATCCACACCGAGCATGTTAAATCACCCCTGCCTGATCGTCGTCCATTCACCACTTCGTGTCAAATCCTCTAGTCATCATGACGGCCTCCACGTCTACCCTCTAGTCTTACCATGAATTCTCCAAACAGATCCAAATGGAAGAATGAGAAGGCCTCCATGTCTTTTAGGTACAGAGTTGACTGGGGCCTTTCCCAATCCCAATGAAGCAGTTATTGTAGCAGTTGATGGTGGTTGGACATCGTTTCCACCATAAATGGAAAGTCCAAAAAATGACTGTAAGCTTGTCAATTCATTCACAAGCCCTTTTTTGAGCGTGATTACGTCTGACTGAAGTTCACGACTGTCTAGAGACTGCATGTGCAGTAAACATGCAGACGTAATGTCTTCAATGCAATGTCTCAAATTGGCTTCTATGGTTTTTTTCCAAGTATATGTAAGCATTTTTGCCATTTTTGGTAAGGTATCGATGGTTGAGCTGAGCTCCCGGTTGTAAAGTTTTAATGAAGCATTGTTTCTCTGTTATGTAGGAACCTTTGAGACTTCTTTCCTTATGAATGCCAGTTTCTTTCATGTCTTTGTTACACTGTGTTAGAGAAACTCGGAATTGGAGGATCCAGTCGAGATGTAGCTATTATAGGACGATGTTGTAATGGATCAATGTAATAGTTGCACTGTCTCTAAATAGTTCCTGTGATTTTTCCAGCACTGAGTGACTTGGAATTGGAGGATCCAGTCAAGTCCCCTTTCAGTTTCTTAAGACCCTGAACTAAGAGGATCTTGCATTCAGAGTCTTTCTTCTACAAAATGTCGAAATCCTGCTGCCTAGAGTTGTTGGTTCACCTTTCTTACTAAGACTTCCACCTACTCATCTTTTAATCAACCCATTGGCTGAAGTTGGGATTCCAGACCTCCTTTGTTCTTTACATACCAGACCCGGTCCCTGAGTTAGAATGATATTTCCCTGAGTCTTTACCTCCATTTGATCATCCTTTTAAAACAAATCGTGACATTAAACTGATGGGTGTCGGGCTCTGCTCTTGCAAGCAATCCAAGAGTGACATTTGACGCTAACAAAAACAAATGAGGGTCGTCGATAGGGAAAGGGACGATACCGCCAGGGAAATTCTGCACAGATTTTATGCTCTACAAAACAAAACTTCAACTTTGGTTAAAAACATATGCGCCATGAAACATAAGAGAAATAATTTTCTTTCTAACCTTTTGATCTAGATGTCGGTCTGAAGCACCAAATATACCATTGGAAAGTTTCTCCTGAGAATTATGCCATGAAAACACCTGCAACCTGATCTGAACCGAATTTTATATGAAAAAAATCTCCCAAAGATCCATACTTTGTTTTGGCCATCAGACTATAGATTTTAACCTTGTACAATGTTTACTACAAATAGATTTTTAGTAAAAGAACAAAAAATATACAATGGAAAATACAAACATTACACATATATTTTTCACCTGGAAACCCAAACTAGGAAAACCAACATATTTTATATTCATTCATAGCGATACATTGTTTACAATACAATATACATTTAGGAGCCAACGACATCCAAAACCCTAACCCAATGACATGGATTAGTCAAAAACCCTAATTCCTTTACTGGAAATAGAAAACCATCGATAAAGAAACCATGTGCTGAAAAACCACCTAAATATGTGACATGTTTCCAGAGGCAGAAAAACTTTTCTCGAGGGCACTACCCCTGCACCCCCCCTCAAACCCCCCTGCTACTCGTGAAAAGAATATAACACATACCCAACATTATCCCACTTGTTGTTTTCTTTGCATACAGGGGGTTACAGGGTTACATAGTCAACAATCCAGGGCAGCAATGCACATGGATCCTCTACACTAAGAGAACTTCTTAGTGCTCACATATTTTGTTAATGAATCTACAACATTCTTCAAAGTTTCCACCGTCATCAGCAATACTTTCTTTTCTTCAATCGTGTCTCTCACAAAGTGATATTGAATATAAATATGCTTTGTATTTGAATGAAAAGTCAGGTTCTTCACTAGAAAAATTGCACTTTGACTGTCACAATCTATCCTTACAGCTTGTTGTACCAATACAATACCTGAACACAATATTTGTAACCATACTTCTTCCTTACTTGCATGAGTGGCTACCATGTATTCAACTTTTGTAGTTGAAAGTGCCACTACATCCTATCTTTTGCTCATCCAACGTATTTCTCCTCCAAACAGGTTAAACACATACCCACTTGTAGATCTCCTACGATCAAGATCTCCAGCCTAGTCTACATCCACAAAGCCATGTATATCCACAAATTTATCCAATCCCGGTCTTTCTTGGTAGGAAAATCAATAGCTAGCAGTGACACACAAATACCTAAAAACCCTTTTTACTGTTGTCCAATGCTCCTTCCCTGGTTTTGACATATACCTACTCAAAACTCCCACTGCATGTGCAATGTTTGGTCTAGTATAGACCATTGCATACATCAAACTTCCAACTGCACTCACATATGGAACATGAGACATGTCCTCCTCCTCTTCTTGTGTATTGGGACACTGATACGCAAATAACTTTACACCAACATGAATAAGAACCTTGACCAGTTTACATTCTTGCATATTAAACCTTTGCAATATTGTCTCGATATATTTTCTCTGATTTAACCAGAGTTTCCTCTTTTTCTAATCTCTTTTAATTTCCATGCCCAAAATGAAATTTGAAGCATCGATATCCTTCATGTCAAATTTAGAGGACAACTGAGTTTTCACATCCTGGATAATCTCCTTGTTTTTCCTATCAGCAACATGTCATCCACATACAAGACCAAATAAATCAAATGATCACCAATTAATTTAAAATACACACAGTGATCCTCTTTTCTTCTTATGAAGCCAAGTCCCAACATATAAGTATCATTTTTTTTATACCACATCCTTGGTGATTGTTTTAAACCATATAGGGACATTTTCAGCTTGCATACCAGCTCCTCCTTTCCCGTCACAACATAACCTTCTGGTTGCTTCATATATATTTTTTCTTCTAGATCCCCATGTATGAATGTTGTCTTCACATCCATTTGTTCTACTTCAAAATCAAATGCAGCAGCAACAAATAACATAAATCTTATAGAGGTTAACTTGGCAACAAGAGAAAAAATCTCACCAAAATCAATTCCCTCAACCTGGGAATAACCCTTTACTACTAACTGAGATTTATATTTCTCCACTTTTCCTTCTACATTCAACTTCTTTTTAAATACCCATTTGTTTCCAATGAGATTTCTTCCAGACGACAACTCCACTAGATTCCAAGCCTCATTCTTATCCAAAGATGCCATTTCTTTGTCCATGGCCCTTTTCCATAGATTTCCATCCTTTGAATCCACTGCCTCCCTGACAGTTCTAGGATCATCATTAGTAATAGACAAAGAAAAATTTGAATGGAAATCAGATGGAGTATACCTTTCCGGTAGCCTTCTTTCTCGAATCGAACTCCTCAATACTAGAGTATGAGGATCTTCTTCTTCTTATTCATGTTCTTCTGTAGAGTCTAACTCATCATCCTTTAAATCAAACTCTATTTTCTCTGGTTCTTCCTTACTTGGTAGGACTTCTTGTTTAACAACATCCTTCATTTCTCTAAATACCACATCTCGAATATACACTAAAGATACAATAAAGATACACTTTTCATCCTTCTTATCTAGCTTACTCATATTTTCCTTTGGAACATGAACATATGCATCACAACCAAATACCTTGAGATGTGTGAGAGAAGGTTCCTTGCCAGTCCATACCTCTTGTGGATTCTTGTCATCCAATGCTAATGAGGGTGATTTGTTGACCAGGTAACATGCAGTACCCACTGCCTCTGCCCAAAATTATTTCCCTAATCTGGCACCACTGAGCATGCCATTATCTGTTCTCAGCGCCTTAATTATTTTCTCTGTTTGATTCTCAACAAGAGCCTTAAACTCTTTAAACCTATCAAATACTTTGGATTTATTCCTGAGGAAATATATCCAAGTATTCCTCTAGAAGTCATCTATAAATGAGACATAGTACACAGATTTTCCCAATGAAGGGACCGACACAGGTTCAAAAACATCACTGTGAACTAGCTGTAAAATTCCTTCTACCCTCGTTGCACCAGAGGGGAATCTTACCTGATTCTTCTTCCCATATAGACAATGTTCACGTAAATCAAAATCTAGAGAGAAGTTAGACCATATCTTTATTGTGTAGTAGTCGAAGACCCTTCTCTCTGATATGCCCCAGTCATTGATGCCACAACATAACCTTTTCTCCAGAGACTGTAGAAGTTCTTTCTTCTTCAACTCCAATATCAGGAACAATGGAACTATTACACCCATCACTAATAGTGCTTCCTTGCATCTTATACAAAGTTACAAACCAAACTCCCTTCAGCAACACCATTTCTCCTCGAACCATCCTGCAGGTTTCCTTTTCAAATATTGTTTTTACCTCTACATCGTCCATTTTTCTTACAGAAATCAAATTTCTAGCCAAACCTGGGATGTGTAGAACACCAGGCAATGTTCTAATCCTTCCATCTATGAGCCTCAACTTGACTTTTTCTTGTCCTATGATTTTGGTTGTAGAATCATCACCTAAGAAAACATTACCTCCATCATACCTTTCATATTCACAGAACCACTCCCTGTGGAGAGTCATATGAAAGGATGCACCTGAGTCAACCAACCATTCATCATGATCTGCATGTGTGCTTGAAGAATCCAAGTACACATCCCCTCCTTCTTCCTTGGAGGTATTTTCTTCTGTAGAAGGAGATTCTTCCGATCCCTTCTTTTTCTCAACTTTGGATCTACACTGCTTCTTGTAGTGCCCTTCTTTTTCACATATCCAACATACCTTTACAAACTTTCCAGGATATTTAGATCTACCCTTAGACTTAGATCAACCACTTGAGAACTTATATCTATTTCTTTCCTAGGAACGTCCTCTTGCAAATAATGTGTATGTGCTCTGTCCTTCCATATTCTTTCATCTCATCTCCTACAACAACAAGGATGAGACTACTTCATCAAACTTCAAGGCAATTGTATTACTACCTATGGCCACAACCAGACTATCCCAAAAGTCTGGTAAAGAACACAGTAAACTGATACATTTATCTTCATCTGAAATTTTAATCTCAACAGATACTAACTGACTTACCACGGTATTGAATGTGTTCAAATGCTATCCCACAGAGTCTCCATCTCTCATCCTCGGGTTATACAACTTCTTTCTCAGGAATAGTTTATTTACTAGGGACGTAGACTGATACAACTTCCCCAATGTTTCCCATAAATCCTTGGTTGTAGCTTCCTATGACACATTCAATAATACTGAATCTGAGAGGCACAGTTGGATTGTGCTATTTGCCTTCTGATCCAACTTTTTCTAGTGATCTGTTGAAGTTCTTGTAGGTGCAGTACCTAGATCTACCGCAATCCACTGATCTCTGTCCACCAATAGATCTTCCATATTGAGCTTCCACAGCTCAAAACATTTCCCTTTAAACTTCCTGATCTCCATTTTCGAATGGCTTGCCATTTCTTTTCACCTGAAAAATCAATACCATAGATCTCCCACTTTAACAAGGATTATCACAGTCCCGAGCCAAACCCTTGACCACAAAGACATCCCCATGAAGCCAACAAATCTATGATACCAAATGTATATTTTAACCTTATACAACATTTACTGCAAATAGATTTTCAGTAAAAGAACAGAAAATATACAATGGAAAATACAAACATTACACAAAGATTTTTCCCTGGAAACCCAAACCAGGAAAACCAACATATTCTATATTCATTCATAGTGATACATTTTTTACAATACAATATACATATAAGAGACAGTGGCATCCAAAACCCTAACCTAATGACCTAGATTAGTCAACGACCCTAATTCCTTAACCAGAAATAGAAAACCATTGACAAAGAAACCATGTGCTGAAAATCCACCTAAATATGTGGCATGTTTCCCGAGGACGAATTTTTTTTCTCGGGAGCACTGGCCCCAAACCCCCATGCGGGGGGGCTTCGCCCCCCTACACCCCCCCTCAAACCCCCCTGCGCACCCGGTGCAACGCATACACTACTACTCGTCCAAAGAATATAACACATAGCCAACACAGAGTTCAAAAACTAAATGGTCGCTTGGATCAACAAACCTTTAGGCTATGACACCTATTGATTCATAGGCTAAACCTTACCAACAGATTTCCAAAATAGATAATTGAACAAACATATTACCTATATTTATAGGACCCTAACAGTGGCTCCAATGGAGATGGCATCCTCCTAGTGAGGTGCCAAAGAACACCACAAACTAGTAGCCTGATCCATTGGGTTGATCCCAAGCCTACAACCTGCTCTGCCATAAAACCTCTAAAACTGATAACCAATTGATAATCTACTCCAATCCTCAACTGAATAAAATTCACTCTAAAATATGAACTATACTCTAAAGATGAAAGTTATGCTGCAAACTGAAGTTGAAAAGAATGCTAAAAAAGTAGAGCTTATTTATGTACACAATCCTACTCTAATATGTTGAAGACAATTGTTGAATCAAGTGATCTCAAATTTCCAGTAAAGCCAGTCAAGTAGTTTCTCACATAATTGAACTTCTTGATTGTGCTTGAGCAAAGTAAACATTGGAATTTGTGATGGAAAGGGAAACTCATAATACTTCTGCTTGTCACAATGGAGGCATGGATGTGAAATTAAACTGAAAAATATTTCCATATATTTATCCATAGGGTCATAGAAATCATGGTTGTTAAAATTTGTTTGTTGATCTACCAAATCAAAGGGCGAAGGTAGTCATGTGCAATCTTGCTTCTACTTACATAAAACTTCACAAGGAAGACTAGGAAATGGAGGAATTTGAGGTGTTTCCTAAACTTCTAAAGCTTTGAGCTCTCTTTCCATATCTTTGGTAAATTCATCCAAAAACTTAATCTTTTCTTTTGAGCTACATTTACAGGACTTTAAATAAGAAGATAAACATGCAGAAAAGTTTTCATCACCTCTATCTTCTATGCACATATTGTTCCATTCCATAAATCTTTGAATGGAAGGAGAGTCTGCCACAAACTCTGCCCCCTCCATCCATGTTTCCAAAAAGACAATCCAGAAAGTTGTAATAGTGCTAATAGATCCAGCATGCAAACCTTCAGCCCAAATTTTACACTTTCCTTGGAACGAATCATGAAACAATCTAAGGAAAACATCTTCATGTTTGACTCTAAGAAACTCAGTGAAATCACGAAAATTTGATAAATGTTTCCAAGTCAAACTCAGATCATCTCCATTAAATTTTGGACTATTTCTCAAAAAATATTCATCCTTGGGTAAAGGATTTAGGAAACCATAAATCTGTGAAAAATCTAAACATGCATACCTTGAAATGATAGTATCAGCTTATAAGTTCTTCATTAACCCAGTGGAGTCATTAGTGAACACCTCAAGCAATGAATCTTTCTAACAGTGGAGTCACCATGATATTCTTTCATCTAGATATAACTGAGAATGGAATCACCAGGTGGATGATTTCATCCTTCCTATGTCTGATCACTATCCACCATCAACAACCAGATCTAAAAACTTGATACTCTTTCCTAAGGGAGATTAACCTTTCGTTCCCCAATATGGTCGCCACTATGTTATCGCTCAATAATTTCTTAAGGCCGTGAAAGAAATTGATAGAGGTAACCACAAAACCACTTTGGAAGATGGGATCTAGCCTTGCCAACTTCAGAGAGGGATCTCTCTGTAAGATCTAGATTTGTTTATATTAAAACATTAGCCTAGTTATGATAGTTCAAGGTTTGTTTGTTTGATTTGAGTTTTTTGGTTGGAACAATGAAGATGGGCCATTGCGAAAATGGAGTCACAATTTTGAATTGATCAAATACAAGGTTTAACAGGATAATATTGCAAGGTAGGGTAGGCAAATTCACTGTATCCTCAAAGATTTAAGGTATGGATGAGATGAAAAGGTCTAGAAATCCAATCAAAAAACAAATCAATTAAGAATTCTGATTTTAATCTTCAGTGGAAACACAAAAATTATTTTTAAGCCAGAGACAGAGTGTACATTTAAAAAAAAGTTGTCCTTTATCTTCTGAGAATAATTCAAAATTTAGGAAACAACGGTGATAACATAAGAGAACAAATTAACAGGGAAAAATGCACTTCACCAATAAAGTTGACACAAGCATCCTGTAATAATTGCACTGTATTACTGGAAAATCTGATCAATGGTGTCTATGTTGGTTGCTTTATAGTACTAGTCCTATCCTTCAAAACAAGTCCCAACCAACTATAAGTCTTATTACAACATATTTATAGACTTTCTACTAAACTAATATCAGATTCCAAAAAGGAACTAATTTTTAAAATATTCTAGTACATTTTCTGGAAAAATATGAATAAAATTTATTACAAACATGTAGATATCTTCGAAATATATTATTTCTGATCTTATGTTCAAAATTTTAAGTGAATTGTCACTGACCGTGGCTATTTTTGGAAAAGTCTGCATAATAAGCTTAAAGATAAAATAATGTATTTAATTTATCTGCTGGAAATCTTGAACTACCTGCAAGTATCGTGCATTGAAATATGGAATTGGTTCATTGAATTTTGATCTTTTGCTGCTAGGTTTATTCATTCCCCTGAAATCTAGAACTTTGTTGAAACTATCTCCACAAAATCTGCTTATTTTCCTCTCATATTGATTTCTTTTCCATATGTCCCTTTGAGCTTTATTTCTGTCATTTTTTTGCTTTTCGTCATCCTTTGAATAAATTCACCGGGAAATTATCTTGTAGTTGAAAGGTAAGTGATGGCGGTGGTAGTCTGACAGTAATATTTGCTCGGTCTTCATGGGTTATCAGTCAACATATAATGTAACAGGGGGGGAAACAGGGTTTTTTGTATGTGCATGGATATTCGTTAGGGCGTAGGACAGTTACAGGACAACTAATGGTCATGGGGAAGGAGTTAAGTGGCTAATGGATAGGAGGTGTGGAGATAGGTGTCATGTAGGGAGAGGGGGAGTAGTGGGGATAGGTGTTGTGTAGGGAGAGGAGGAGTAGAGGTGGGAAGGTGAGTGGTATCAAGAGTTAGTTAGGCGAATTTTGGAAGGGGGTTAGGTGGTGTGTGGTAATCGGAGAGGGGGGTGTGAAATGATGAAGGAGTTCCACGTTAGGTGGGGCTAGAGTGGGGGAAAAAATCTTTTCAAACCCCCCCTCCATCGATAAATTTTGGTAGGTTGGGGGGTAGAAAACAAATGAGGGTCGTCGATCAGGAAAGGGACGATGTCGCCGGGGAAAATCTGCGTGGATTTTATGTGCTACAAGACAAAACTTCAACTTTGGTTAAAAACATATGCACCATGAAACATAAGAGAAATAATTTTGTTTATAACCTTTTTATCTAGATTTTGGTCTGAAGTACCAGATATACCATTGGAAAGATGCTCCTCAACACTGTGCCATGAAAACACCTGCAACCTGATCTAAACCGAATTTTATATGCAAAAAATCTCCCAAAGATCCATACTTTGTTTTGGCCATCAGACTTCAAAAACTAAATGGTTTCTTCGATCAACAAACCTTTAGGCTATGACACCTAGTGATTCATAGGCTAAACCTTACCAATAGATTTCCAAAATAGATAACTGAACAAACAGATTACCTATATTTATAGGACCCTAACAGATGGATAGGTAACCAAAAAGAAAGCAAGGTTGTAGATTTTAACCTTGTACAATTATTAATGAAAACAAATTTTCAGTAAAAGAAAAAAAAATATACAATGGCAAATACACACATTACATAGATACTTTTCCCCTGGAAATCCAAACCGGGAAAACCAACATCTTCTATATTCATTCATATTATACATTGTTTACAATACAATATACATGTAGGATCCAACGACATGCAAAATCATAATCGAATGACTTGGATTATTTAACAAACCTAATTCCTTAATTGAAAATAGAAAAACATTGGCAAAAAACCATGTGCTGAAAAACCGCCCAAAAAATTGACACAAAAACCGAGGAAAAATAATTTCGTGGGTGCTGCCCCCAAAACCCTGCAGCCCCCCCTCTTACCCCCTTGCACGCCTGGTGCAACGTAGACACTAATTATCGCCATGCAAAGAATATAACACAAACCCAACAAAGTTTAGTATGCAAAGGATATGCTTAAGTTGAAGGAGTATATTTTGAGGAAACGTTTTCCCTTGTTGCAAGAATGGAAGCAATCAAATTGATCTTGGCCTATGCATGTTCCAAGAGAATCAAAGTGTATCAAATGAATTTGAAATCAACATTTCTAAATGGTGAATTATAAGAAGAAGTCTACATTGAACAACCAGAAGGGTTCCTGCTGTTAAAAAAGGGATATTATGTATGCAGATTGAAGAAGGCACTATATGGACTAAAGTAAGCCCCTAGAGCCTAGTATGCAAGATAGGACATGTATTTGCAACAAAAAGGATTTAGAAAAGGAAATACAAATAGAAATCTCTATGTGAATATTGATTGGAACAACATACTTATCATTGAAGTATATGTGGATGAAATTATCTTTGGAAGTGATGATTATAGGATGAGTAAGAGGTTTTCCCAAGACATGCAGAATGAGTTTGAAATGTCACTACTTGGTGAATTGACATTGTTTTTGGGACTTCGTATTTATCAGTTGGATGAAGGAATTTTCATTTCCCAAGCTAAGTACATCAAATAAATGTTGAATAAGTTTAGAATGGAAGATTGCAAACTAGTAAGAACTCCTATGATAACCGGTTGCACATTGAGAAAAGATGATGAATCTAAGGAAGTAGATCAAAGAGTCTATAGACCAATGATTGGCAACCTACTCTATGTGACAACCTATAGACTAGATGTAATGCAAGCAATTGGACATGTTGCAATATTTGAAGTAGCACCGAAGGAAACTCATGTTCTGGTAGTAAAGAGGATCTTTAGATATATTAAAGGAACACCAGAGTTTGGATTGTGGTATCCAAAAGGGAATGAGATGACTATGGTTGCCTACATAGATGTAGATTGGGCAAGAAGAATTGATGATTGAAGAAGTACTAGTAGAGAAACCTTCTACTTGGGTGATCGTATGGTATCCTAGTTAAGTAAGAAGCAATCATCAATATCATTGTCTACAGCAGAAGCAGAATATATTGCAGCAGCAACATGTTGTACTCATATTCTTTGGATGAAGCAAACTATGTAAGATATACAAGTGAAGTATGATGATCTCATTTCGATATTATGTGATAATATAAGTGCAATAAGTATCTCCAAGAATCCAATAATGTATTCCAAGACCAAACATATTCCGATCAAGTTTCACTTTCTATGGGAACAAGTTACAAAAAAGAGTATGAATGTAGATTACGTTGGGACAAACGAATAGATTTCAAACATCTTCACTAAACCTCTTCCAAGAGAGACATTTGAGTATCTTTTCTAGAAACCTAGAATATTTTATGCTCCATGATGATTTCCAAAACATTTTTGCAGAAAAGACAAGGGAAGAAAAATCATCTATGAAGAGACGATAAAGGAATCTTAGTATGAATTATTTTTACATGTCAATTGTTTAATTCATCAGGAAAGCACCAATGGACAAATTCTACTAGAAGAGAGAAAGTTCAGAAGCATGTCATCAGGGGGATTTACCAGTTTCCATTGATGTCAAAGGGGGAGAAAATAACATAAGAATGCATAAAAAGGGAGTATTGTTCATAGGGTAGATAGTGGGAACATGAGTGTTTCCATCAATTTCAAAGGGGGAGATTGTTGGAAAATTGATTGTCCTTGATGTCAACTTTAGAGGAAGTCTATAAGACTCTAGAATCATTGTGTATAATTGAAGAAGTATCCAAAGTGGTCCCCTCATGGTGTAGCTTTAAGCATGGCCCTCACAGGAAGATGCTTTGAATAAGTCTACAAGAAACCCATAGGTGTGGTGATGAGGCCTGAAGTTGACTGAGGGAACCGAGGTTGAAGAACACTTCAAGTACAAAAAAAACCCTCATAGATGGATATTCCTCATCATGCCATTTCTAACAGTAGGTGGTACGCCACATGGTTCCTCACAGTTGAGGAGTTATGACCTCTTGAAGTTGGAATCCCTGAAGAATGGTTAAGAAGCCCATAAACATTTACAAGTATTTAGTCAAAGGGTAAAGTGGTTGTAACAAGAAAGTTCAAGAAGCCCTAAAGATAAGGAAAGAGATTACTTAGAAAAAGTATAAATACATCTCAAGAAGTCACTCATAAGGATATTCATGCACAAGTTCATTTGAATATATTATATGTGAGCAAGTGATTTATTGGTAAATTTGAGACAACAATTATGAGGTAGCAAAGGAGATCGAAGGAGAAAATTTTGGGATTGCAGAGGGAGAGATGGTTTTTATGAAAAATCCCTATTTTAGTTGACCCCCATGGGTCAAGCTACTAGTGTCCTGCAAGGAACCCCTGTGAGTTGCCTAGTGTCTTTCACACGAGGCCCCACGTGATATCAGGCATATGTCCAGTGAGGCTAAGCTACATTTGAAGAAGGATGCTTCGTTCATGTTGCAATAAGGTTTGATGGTACAACAAGGTTGTTACATGATCTTATAGTGTATGCTTTAGGTTTCATGAGTAAAGGTATGTCTTCATATGTATAGTTAAGGCTTGTTTCATGGATGATATGGCACATGCTTAAGGCATATATTGGAGGGCCTTTTTGGTACATGGTTGCATATGGTTAAGCTTCATATCTTGGTGATATTGATACATGCTTGATACA
>SNQJ01S0199739.1:0-13300 GCA_010110895.2 Picea sitchensis | reverse complement strand
TTGACTTTATTAATGCCTAAGTCTAATTTCTAATTGACTATTATAAACTAATATTTAATTTAACACCCTCCCTTAATGGTCAATCTACTCACTACACCAAGTTTCTTTCGAAATTTTACATGCTTTTCGGGACCCAAAGACTTGGTGAAAATGTCTGCAATTTGATCCTCTGTAGGACAATGCTGCAGCTCAATAGTTCCATCTTCTACAAGTTGTCTGATGAAGTGACAATGTGTATCAACATGTTTGGTACACTCATGGAAGACTGGATTCTTGGCAAGTTTCATTACCCCTTGATTATCACAGAACAAGGGTGTAGGTTCTCTCTGTTGCATCTGCATATCTGATAACATCCTCCTGAGCCAAACTGCCTCGCATGCACCTTTCAATTATCTTCAATACTCTTCTTTTGTCGATGAAAGGGCGACTGCATGTTGTTTCTTGCTAGTCCATGTGACTGCACCTGTGCCAAGGCTGAAGACATATCCAGAAGTGGATTTTCTGTCATCAACAAAACCTGCCCAATCTGAATCGGTATACCCACACAACCTCGGGTCTTTGCTCCTATTGTACAGAATACCAAAGTCAAGTGTCCCTTTCACATATCTCAACACTCGCTTTGCTACTGTTCAGTGCTCTACTTTCGGTGCTGTCATAAATATGGAAATGAAGCTCACAGCGAAACTCAGATCAGATCTAGTGGTTGTAAGATATATCAAGTTGCCCACTCGCTATCTGTATAGTGACTCACTGACTACCTTTGAGTCAGTCTTGGCTGAAAGTTTCACCCTTTCTCCATAGGTGTAGAGGATATTTTGCAATCCTCCATCTTGAACTTATCCAGCAAACTCCTGGCATAGTTTGCTTGTGAGACAAAAATGTTGCTCCCTGTTTGCCAAACTTCTACACCCAGACAATAGTGTAGGAGGCCTAGATTTGTCATGTCAAATGCTCTTCTCATGTTGGATTTGATCCATGTAATTGCATCTTCCTCACTACCTGTAATAATGATATCATCCACATAAACAACCAGAAGAATGATCTCATTACCAACTCTTTTGACATATAAGTTGGAATTTGAAGGACTCCGTTGGAACCCTTGTTAAACCAAATACCTGTCAATCTTGATGTACCACGCCCTCGGTGTCTGTTTCACACCATATAGAGCCTTCTTTAGTCTACAAACTAGATGCTCCTTCCTTGCAACCTGAAACCCCTTTGGTTGGCACATGTATACCACTTCCTTCAAATCTCCATTGAGGAAGGCACTTTTCACGTCCATCTGGTGGACCTTCCAACCTTGTTTTGCTGCCATGGCTAGAACAAGACAAATAGTGCTCATCTTCACTGTAGGAGCAAAAGTCTCCTCATAGTCAATGCCTTCTCACTGAGAAAATCCCTTTGCAACTAACCGTTCTTTGTACTTGTCAAGTGTACCATCTGCCTTGTACTTGACCTTGTACACCCATTTGCAGCCAATGGGTTTCTTCCCTGATGGAAGAGCTGTGAGATCCCAAGTCTGATTTTTCATCAAACTTTCATGTTCGGCCTCCATGGCCTTTTCCCATTCAGGTCTTCCTTTTGCTTCCTTGAATACTTGAGGCTCATAGATCTCCTGAATATTGGCCATAAGAGCAAAGTTGATTGTGCCAATCTGTTGTTTACTCTTACCTCGTTATGATCTTCCCTCGATCATCTCTCCTATCCAAACATCTCCAATGGTGTTGTGCCACCACTTGGTTCTTTTGGAATCCCTGGCTGCCAAGTCAGTATTTCCACCATGACTTGGGCTTCCTGCTTCAGAATGTACTGATCTAACTAACCTAGGAGACTCATCTTGTTCTGACTCCTCATCATCATGCTCAGAATCTTTCCCCCCTTCAGGTGGATCTATCAGAAGCTTGACACGTGAATCTTCAATGACTTCTGGCTGCTCAGTAACTCTGAATGTGGGAGGAGTATGGAAGGGTCCAACCTCATCATCAACAATAACATCTCTTCTAAAGCTCACCTTATCAGTGTCAACATCAACTAATCTGTAAGCTTTATGGGTGTCCCTATTCCCTGTAAGCATCATCTTATTACTATTTGGATCTAACTTGGTTCGTTTCACAGCTGGAATCTAAGTGTAAGCAGTAGAAACAAATACCTTCAAGTGACTTACTTTGGGCTTTCTTCCAGACCATGCTTCCTTGGAGTATTTTTCTTTACCGCCATCGTGGGAGATCTATTCAGCAAGTACACTGTTGTGAACACTGCCTCTGCCCAAAACCTATTAGGAACACACCTGTTCTGCAACATGCATCTGGACATCTCTATGATAGTGCGGTTTCGCCTTTCAAGCACCCCATTCTATTGTGGAGTATAGGGTGTGGTGTATTGTCTCTTGATCCCATGTTTAGCAAAAAAATTATTGAATTCTTTGGAGCATAATTCTCCACCAATATCAGATCTAAGAGAGGTAATATGACAACCTGACTCATTCTCGACTAATGCTTTAAAGTTTTGAAATTCTTTAAAGACGTCAGACTTCAACTTCAAAAAATACACCCACATTTTCCTACTGAAATCATCAACAAACATAAGGAAATACCTGGCACCGGTGATTGATGCTGTGTTCATTGGTCCACATATGTCTACATGAACCAGCTGAAGGAGCCTCTGCACTCTCCAAGATTTTCCTTCATCAAATGGCGCTCAATGTTTCTTCCCTACCTAGCAAGCTCCACAAACTCCCTGAATCTTCTGTTGAATGTCTGGAAGTCCATCTATCAGTTTCTCTCGTGCCAGCTGAGAGAGGTATTTAAAATTGAGGTGCCCATACCTATGATGCCATAGTGTGTAGATGTCTGATGCACTCTTCGCTGCCAGTGCATGCTCTCTGCCCTGCTCAATATCCACCAATCTGAACAAACCATGGTCCTCCACACCAAGAGAAATGATCTTCTTGGTATTCTTGTCAACAATATAGCACTTGTGATTATTAAAGTTGACATCCAAGTGAGGAGAGTGCCTCATAATATGACTAACTGAGAGCATATTAAGATCCATACCTGGCACATAGTGGACGTTGAGAAACATAAGCATCTTTCCTCCAAAGAAAATCTGAACATTCCCCTTGTCAACTATATTATACTTCTCGCCTCCACCGAAGATCGTCGAGTCTTTGGATGGACTAGGTCTAAACTCTGTGAACCAATCTTTCTGATTGGTGAAATGCCTGGATGTGCCTGAATCAACAAACCAAGCAGATGACTTGGACTGATTTGCTTGTGTACAAGCCATAAAGGCATAGAAGGTTGCCTCCTTCTCCTCCATGTGCTCTGCAACATGGGCCTTCTACTGAGACCCTCGGTGGTTGTTCTTCTGATCTTCCAACTTCTTTCTGCAGTGCTTCTTCATATGGCCAGTCTTGCCACAGTAATGACAAGTGATGGTCTTTAGGCTTTTGGTGGCATCCTCATCATTGCCTGGACCAGGTTTCCTTGTCCATTTGCCTTTGCCTTTAGCTTTGGCTGCAAAGGCCTGCTCTGAACCCCCTGTCTCACTGTTGCTCCCAAACTGCTTCTTCCACCTATCCTGCTGCAAGAGATTATTGGATAGCTCTCCAAACTTCAAGTCAACGTCTGTAACTGTGATGTTCAGGGTCTCAATGAAGCGCTCGTAGGACCCTGGCAAGTTGTTCAGCGTGATCACCACCATGTCCTCTTCTGCCATCTTCCGACCAATGGCCTCCAACTGCTCCCAAATGTCCTTGATCTTGAGTAAGTTCTCTTGGAGAGAGGCACTCTCACTCATCTTGATCGAGAACAACATATTCTTTAAAAAGAACACTCGACCCTTATCTGAAATCTCATGGGTCTCTTTCAACTGTTTCCAGATTGTTGCAGCAGTCTTCCCATTCTGAACCTCAGGTAGCATCTCATTTGCCACGGATGATTTGATCAGCATCACGACCTCTCTTTCTTGGCCATCAAACTTTTCCTGGTCTTTACCTGCAACCGTGGGACGAGGATTTGTGCCCAGATAAACATCTGACAGGCACTGGTACGCAAAAATGGCCAACAAACGTTGCTTCCAGGTATTGTAGTTCTTCCTAGAGAACTTTTGGTTGCCTTCCAACATGATGTTGGTCAATGTAGCCATAGATGATCGTAAAATACTGAACTTAGCAGATAAATAATGGCAAAATACGTGCAATATGCCCTCAACCAGCTCCAAATCAACCAATTTCTCCTCAAATCTGCTAACTCAAGAAATTAGCAGTAAAAAAAAAAACACCAGATCTTTGAAGCTGGGCAGCAATCTGGGTAAAAACATAAAAATCTGGATTTTAAAACCGAAAAATCAAATGAACCCGACTCCGGCTGATCCGAAACCCTTTCGGCTCCTTGAGTGTGCTACATTGGCGATCCCTCGATTCGTCATTGTCGACAACAGTCCCTAGGTCTTCACGTGCTCCCAAACTCCATGGCCCTAACCTCGCTCTAATACCATGTAACAGAAATTGAGCACACATAGAAACCAAGATAACTTGAATAAGGTTATCTGTCTTTATTCAATCAATGGAATAAGAGAGAAAATAGTTTTCTTATATAGGTTACAATCAAGTAGAGTCAAACCACTTTATGAATGTGGGATAAAGTGGAAATATAACCTAAAAGAAAATATCTGACCTAAAAGAAAATAAATTAACCTAAAGTCACTTTGACTTTATTAATACCTAAGTCTAATTTCTAATTGACCATTATAAACTAATATTTAATTTAACACAGTTTTGGACAATTTTGGACAATGTGAAGTATACTTCACATACTACTATCATAATTTCCTACAGTTTCGGAACATGAAGAGAAGCTTCTCCTCTAATGCCCGCTAAGCCCTCAGACCGTTTCCTACTCACCAAAACAACACAAATAGACACTATCATGATTAAGGATAGTTTGTAAAACTACCAAGCATGTTCTTTCAAAAGGAAAGGTTAAGCAAAGCAAAATATCTTTAGTATTAATATCTAATTTGAAATTTCAAACAACCATTTATATGTTTCCTCGCTTGCAATATTTCTTGCGGGCATAGAACAAACATTATACTTCATCAGGATTTCCCATGTCATGAGATGTAGAATTTTAGTAAACTTCCCCAAAGGTTAAATAATCAAATAAACACACAAAATTTTACAGCCATTTATATGTCATAAAACTTGAAACAATTGTTTTGTTACTGTTGCAAAAAATTGAGGTAACTTCCAATCAAAGATGTTACCTGGAGGTGCATGGACAAAACATCTAGTATCTCGCACATTATTAGGAGAGTTTAACCACTTTGGTGCTTGAAAACTATCTGAAGGGCTTCCTTCATTTGGAATGTTTTCAGATAGAGTTTTCTGATGGTTCAAAAAATGAGAACTCGATACTTTGTTCCCTCTATTTTTTGATGAGAGAGCCCTCTGAAATTGCACAGAACTCATAGTTTCCACATCATCTTCTGCCTGTAACTTATTGTCCCAATGAGGGTGAACTGAAGGTGAGAACCCTCCATTTGTCCGCCAATGTGACTCCCCCCGACCAAGTCGTCATCTATTATTGTAAAGTGGCAACTCATGTGGCCTTGCAGCCACACAACAGACAAACCCCATATTGGTTGGGTTGTTTTACCCACCAGTTAAACTAGTGCTGATACAGTTAAATATTCACTTCATTCCTATAAGCAATAAAATGAAGGGAGATTTCATGTTATAAAGCTCAAAATCCATTGCCAGGCTTTACTAACTACCGCCATGGATGCCCAAATTGTATTGGAAATAATTTTTCAAAAACATATCTATAGTAAATGTGCCCTACAATACAGGAATCAGTTTGATCACAACCTCTTGGGTAAACTGGTTTCAATATTTTGGACCTTGGCAAGTGCAAGCAACTGTCTGCAATAATTTGAGCTAGTTTGAATCACGGTTTTCGTTTCAGAAATCTCTGTCAACCAGAACTTCACTTCATCCCAGGTACAAAGAAAGATGAAATATTTTCATTGTTGTTTGCCTTTTTCACAACCCTGCTATCTATACGAAGCATGTTCTGTGTTCCTCTAAATATTACTGAAATTACTCTGAGCTGCAAATACAGGAAAATAAATGGGAACAAAATCAGGACCCTTGGCACTTTGAGATATTGCTAATAAAGATGGAAATCACTGAGAATATCGAAACAGGTTTTATCATTGTAGTAGCATAAGAAATATGAGAACATATATAATATTGTTATCGTTTTCTGTTTGAACTGCATAAAAAAAATTATCCAACTGATTTTGAACGAACACATCACCCATCATCACAGAACTACTAGTAAGAATAAGTAGTTCAAACCAAAAATGATAAAGGACTAAGGAAGAGGTGAAGATGATGAGAAAATGAGTCACGAAACTACCAGTAAGAATAAGCAGTTCAAACCAAAAATGATAAAGACTAAGGAAGAGGTGAAGATGATGAGCAAATGAGGGGCGATTTGTGTTTGTATGCGGTAGTGTTGGCATTGTTGGGATTTGTAATATTTCGGGTGAATGGATTGGGATCCATGTTCATTATTGCTGCGAGATGGAATGGATCGGCGGTGGCTACAATATGTGAGATTTTAAGTGGTGGTGTGCAAGGGATTCGATGTGTACAAAATAGCAAAGAGGTTAGTGTTTGGCCGACTGTTTCATTTGTGGGGGTTTCTGGAGGGGAAGGTTTCTTCTGCGGGCTGAGGCAAGGGGGTTTTCAACTTTTATGTTGGAATTTTTAGAACGCGTTGTTGAGCATAAAGCGCAAGAGGATTTCGAAGGACAGGGCATTATCATAAATAGTTGTAGGAAGAAATCATATCTGCAGATTGGTGAATGGAATTGGCGATGTTCTATTCTGGAGAGGCGAGAAGGTGAGAACTCAGCGTAGGTTCGAATCTCTGGGATATCCGAAAACTGAAGCGCCGCTTGTGGGGACATCAATCGAACATACATCTGGACGAAATCATATTTCAGGTTCAGATAACAAAGGTCAAAAGTGACAACATGGATAGGTGGATAGATAACTTTGACAATTGAAGTGGTATTCATAGTTCAATCCAACGTACAGTAAAGTAACAACCACAATAGGTGTAGAGTAAAGGAAGTAGTGGTATTGGTTGACAAGTTTTGTGTAATTGACATATTGTTTTCTAAAAAACCTGTCAACCGATTGACAAGTTTTCTAAAAAGCCTAACACTAAAGAATGCCTTCCGCATAATTAATATTAAAAAGAGAAGTCTAAATGTTATATGAATTGGATTTTCTTTGGCAAACATCATTGGCTATATAGTTTTTGGTCAAGTTGAAAATTTTCATTATTCAAATTGCATTTTTTAATGCATAAATGAATTTAGTGTTCTAAAAAACTCTTATTACACCTATATTTTTCAATCTCAACAATTGATACATGCTATTTAAGCAATTCTTCTAAATTTTTAGCTCATTTTTGAGAAAAAATAGTCGAAAAAATATGAGCAGAAAAAATCGAATTCTTAACATGTTTAGGCTACTAATATCGAAAATATTTCATGCAACTTATTTATGAGAAGAAAACCCACTTTAATACATGTTTATCTTTGTAATAAAAATCATCCAATTTGGTAGGTTACCTTTCTATTAACAACAGAATAGAAAGCCCAAGAACGTTGGGGAAGCGATGAACCGAACTGGGAAGCCATCGCGGCTAGGGCCCAAACCCTAGTCGTCTTTGCTCTGGTTCCTAGATTGTAGAAGCGTGGATTCGACTGTAGCAGAAGGCCATACAGTCGCGGACCGGTGCGAGCGCTTCCCCTGCGGCTCTGCACACGTTTTGGAGCAGCGGCCGCTCTACCTCTGCGTAGTTTGCTGGGGGTCGGCGCCTCTGCGAATTGGTGAACGGAGTCCTGCTTCGATGGCCCCAATCCTGGATGACAAGAAGGAAGAAGATCCCATGAAAGTTTTCAAAGCATTAACTCGCTCGGCAGGATCGAAATCCAAGCCCTCGCTCTCGTCTAAGTTCGTTAAGAAGAGGGAAGAGATCCCTTCGCTGGAGCTATCTCCAGAGGAGCCTTGCAATCTGGCCCTTCTTCTAGCAGAAAAAAGCCTCATCGGAAAGTTTACGGGGCTTTGGCCCAGCCCCAAATCGGTGGAGGCATGGATGGAGGACCGTTGGAAGTCCCTGATACAAGGAGAAGTCTCCTTGTGCGCAGTAGGCAGGGGTTTCTTTGCCTTCAACTTCTCAAGGACAGCGGATCGTGATCTAGTCTTCAGATCCGGACCCTATTTCATGGGGGCGAGAGGGCTGTTCTTAGCCCCATGGTCTCTTGATTTCAATCCCGGAGCCGAGATCACTGCAGCCCCGGTTTGGGTTAGGCTGCCCCATCTTCCCTTGCACCTCTGGGGGAAAAGCTCTCTGGAAGACATCGGCAATAAGCTAGGGCGTTGCCTGGACAGTGTGGGGCCAAAAGGGGATCAGTATACCTGCGCTCGAATTTGTGTGGAGGTCAACCTCGAGGAAGGTCTTCCGGAAGCCATTAAGCTCTCCCTGGGGGAATGGTGCCATATCCAAGAGCTGGATTATGAGCAGATTCCTTTTAAGTGCCTCAGATGTCACGCTTATGGTCATTTCGCAAAAAGCTGCCCCAAAGCCTATGAGATGCCGGGACCAGCCAAAGAAGATGACTTTCAGCCAGTATCTAACCGATGAAGGCAGCCAAGGTGAAAGGATCCGCTAACCCAGGCTCAGAAGGCCACCCACCAAGCAGAGGCAACCCTAGAAAATAAAAACAGCTTTGATGTGTTACAGGAAGACGAAGCCCAAGATCCAGAAACAACAACAGCTAAAGGAAATTCTCCGGCARGTGAAAGCTTCCCGGATTCCACCCCTCCAGAGTCAGAAGCAGCGCGAGAAGTTCGGGCCACAGCCCCAGAGGCCACTGCCCCTGCAGGCCTGGTCCCCTCTAGCGGCTCTGAGGAAACTTCTGAAACTGAAAACAGTTCAGTTCCGTCTCCACCCCTTACTCGAGGGCGAAAGACCAATAAAGAGCGCAGAGAAAAGGAGGCGGCCTCCAACATTTTTTCAGGCTCTCAGAAACAGCTGGATCCCTTCCTTAAGGGGAAAATTTCATCCTCCGTGGGTTAATGTTTTGCTTTTGTCTTCTACTGTGCTCACAGTTTGTGAGAATTTACTCATGTATGCAATTTTTGTCATTCTCCCGATTTAGCTCAAGAAGCAAATGGGCTCGGACTCCCAAAACATTCACAAGAAGGTTGGCAGCACTGTTAGAGGTCACCAACCTTCTTCAGACTTGTAACTCTCTGATTCTGGCTTGCTAGAAAGCTGCTTAATACAACATAACCGTTTTCGTAAAAAAAATAAAAAATCATCCAATTTATTTTTTTATAGAAAACAATATCCAAAAGTATTTTGTCATTGAACTTATGTGTCATTTATCCATATTATTTAATGATTAACAATCAAATTTATCGTTGCTTGCTTTCTTATTATGTGTCTCCACTAAAGTGTCTATATTTTTAATGAAAACTTTTACTATAGTAAATAGTATGGATGTAGTCTAAACGTTCTACTTTTTTACCCCTTTTTGGTTACTTTTTTCCAATGTGTTTTCCTCAAAATTCAGTTAGAACTTCAGAAAGATTGATGAAATTGATCCAGATTATTTTCGGCATGAATTGAGAGCGGAGATATAACAAAGAAATATTCAGAGATATTGCAAGAGAGACAAAAATATAACATAGATATATTAGAAATATAACAAGAGTCACAGATATCTAGTAATACATGATTTCTATTAATGAAACAAATGTACAGAGACTGTAAAAATACAGAGTGAAAGACTCGCTAGAATGGTGGCATCTTATCTCTGAGAAGAGATGTGATGACTACTCGCATTCGCAAGAAAATGATTGTTACAATGAGTCTCTAAGGGCCTTTTTACCATAAGGAAAATCCAAAACCCTAACCCCGAAAGATGAAAATCCAACAGGTTTGCGGGCCCCGATGGGGGTAGTTGATACGTTAACTTCCCGGGGGCGTAACTTTTGCATACGATCTTTGTTTGGGGTGCTTGATACCTCGTTAGAAAGATCTATCCGAGGAATACAATTTTTGTGTGAGAAACATTAAAGAAACTTCTATGTTTCTCTCCGTTTTCCCAAAAAATGTCGTTTAGGGCCTCAAAACGGCTCTGGAAGTTCAGGAGCCGAAAACTGCTAAAAATAGTAAATTACAAAAATTGTCAGAAAATTGTTTTGATCTAGTTGGAAAAGGTGGGTGGCCACTGATATCCACTTGGATCAATCCTCCCTCCTTAGGAATCAATGATATCCATTGTGTTGAGTGCCCAGGGGAGAGGGAAAAGCGTTTGCTGAATCTGCATCTTGATGAGCTGCTTGCCTTTTTGGAGAAGTTGCGCTGCTTAGCTTGTGTAAGGCTGTTACGAACCTGCTACTGGCGGGGTTGAATTTGTTCAATGAGTTGGCCTATCTGAGATGACTGTGTGCAGAAGGAATCTTTGCGTTTTGCTGCAATGTTGTCGACCTGCTTATGTTGGATAGAAGGTGCTTGGGCTGATGTTGTAGTGGTTGCAGTATCCTTCTGTTCCCCTTTTGAACAGATTGTGAAGAAGATGAATTTTTTAGTATGAGATACTACCTTGCAACATTTTTTAGGTGGGAAAATAGTTGGAATTACCTCTGGTATTTTGTAGAGATGACCCCCTAGAGTAACAATGAAACTATGGGGTCGAGACTCATAAATAACATGGTGTTTCCACATATATGGTTGTCCCAACAAAGTATCACAGACATCTAATGGGGAAACATCACATAATACCTCATCCTTGAAGGGATGGATGTCGTATGACAAACGACACTGCTGGCTGACACAAAGATCTCGTCCTTGGCGAAGCCACACGATGTTGTATTGTTCCGGGTGTGGTGTTGTCGACAATCCAAACTGTTTGACGACCTCTGTTGAGATATGGTTCTTTTGGCTTCCACTATCAACAATAAAATGCAGTGGGGTCCCCTTCACCCACATCTGTGAATGAAAAAGGCACTCCCCCTCTTCAAGATCTGTTGGTTCTTCTGGTTGAATTGTTGCGGTCGTGACAATAGCAATGGGGTTTGCGTCGATGATCTGTCTTTTACCAGTATTTTCATAATCAAATTTTGAATCAGGTTTCGGCTCCTTGTCTTTGATTTCGACCACTAATGACTATTTTGAGCGACATGCATAAGTTTTTTGCCAAGGGATTTTGTGGAAATCACACCATTTTACAGTGTCCTTTGTCTTTCCGTGACCCTTCTTTTCCTGTGGATTGGACTGGTTTTCGGGAGACTGTTTGTTAGGGCCGTCTTTCTCATACTTTGGTTGTTGCCGATTTGCAGACCCGAACTCCCATTTTTTTCCGGTGCTTAAAGTTTTGCTTGAGTTTAACATCATATCGACAAGTAGAACCGAGTGATGAGATGTCCAGAAAATCCATTTTAGTTTGGATGTATCTGTGTAGAGCCTCGCAGTATTTTAGAACCAAATGTCGTTCAAAGTCTTTGATACCTAGCTTGGTGCGCAAGGTATGGAAGGTATTGGTGAACTCTAGAATTGCTTGGCCCCTCTCTTGCTGTAGTGTGATCCATCTCATATATTGTTCCTCATAGTTGCCAACAGGGTAATACTGTTCCTTTACCGCGTCCACAAAAAAATTCCAAGTGGGCTCAACCTCATATATTCCAGACTCTTCTATGGAACTCTACTCCCAGTAAGTTTCCCACCAATGTTTGACATGGGGGAGAGCTTTAAGGTGTGCGAAGGTGATCTTTTCTCTGTCGGAAAAATTGTGAACAGAGAAATAACCTTCTAGCAGGTTTAACCATTTGTCTAAGGCTTTTGCATCTATCTGTCCTTCAAATATAGGAATATCAAAATTAACTTGTACCTTGAAAGGAGAGGTTCCTCCAAAGTGGTCATTTGATGAAGATGCGCTTGTCGCTATCAGAAGGCGTTGAAGGATGTGGGAAAAATTCTCCATCATTTCGTCCCTCTGTCACATGAGAGCTTGTTCAAACAACAGATTGATAGGATCGTTTACTTCGTCGTTTTTATTTTTTTCCGCCATGGATGGTTTCTTGGGCATGCGAGAGCGATTGTCTTCAAGAGAGACAAGCTCGAGACCCAACTTGATATACTCTGACCTCGTCGGGGACATGCACTGAAAAATGATCAAGAGAAGCCCGCTCTAATACCATTGGTCCGGATTATTTTTGGCACGAAATGAGAGCGGAGATATAACATAGAAATATTCAAAGATATTGCAAGAGAGACAAAAATATAACAAAGCTATATCAGAAATATAACAAGAGTCATAGATATACACTAATACACAATTTCTATTAATGAAAGAAATGTACAGAGACTGTAAAAATACAGAGTGAAAGACTCACTAGAATGGTGGTATCTTATCTCTGAGAAGAGATGTGATAGCTACTCGCATTCGCAAGAAGATTATTGTTACAATGAGGCTCTAAGGGCCTTTTTACCATAAGGAAAATCCAAAACCCTAACCCCGGAGGATGAAAAGACAAAAGGTTTGCGGGCCCTGATGGGGGTTGTTGATACGTCAACTTCCCGGGGGTGTAACTTTTGCATACGATCTCCGTTTGGGGCGCTCGATACCTCATTAGAAATATCTATCCGAGGACTACAATTTTTGTGTGAGAAACATCGAAGGAACTTCCATGTTGCTCCCCGTTTTCACAAAAAATGTCATTTAGGGCCTCAAAACGGCTCCAGAAGTTTAGGACCTGAAAAACTGCTAAAAATAGTAAATTACCTAAATTGCCAAAAAATTGTTTTGAGCTAGTTGGAAAAGGTGGGTGGCCACCGATATCCACCTGGAACAGAAATTGTTGATTTTAGTGGTTTAGATCACATAAGCAGGGTGCCTTGGGTTTTTTTAGGGTGTTGAATTGATCTATGCATTCAAAAATGTGATGTAAAATTGTGATTTAACCAATAATTGATTTGCCAGATTCTAGGATCCATGTGTTTCTTATTCATTTGTATGTGGTAGTCACTCTTGTAGTGGTGATAAAAGAGAGATTCTAACAAGCTAATCAATGTTTTCTTATTGAAGCAAGGATTGAAATCACCAATTTTTGTCTAACCTTGATGAAGAAGAATACATTTCTACAATACCTACCTATCCCAATTGTAGAACACTTTTCTTTTGTATTCCTAAAAAATCATTCAAGCATTAT
>SNQJ01S0199738.1:6663-17043 GCA_010110895.2 Picea sitchensis | reverse complement strand
GTTAACATACCATGACCTTAAAACCACTTATTTACAAGCAAAAATAATTACAAATTTATTTTACAATTTTATTCAAACTTTCATCATTGTGTTTATATATAGATGGTTTTTTATTTCCATGGTCTAGAATCAATTAAATGTTAGTACAAGAAAACTTTATAATCGTGTTTATAGTTTCCTCTCATGATGTGAAATTGAATTAATGTTAGTGGAGTTGCATTTATTTATACATGGTTTTTACTCATATGATTAATATGTGGTAAAATAGACTTATATTAATCATTAATCTCATCTATATTTAAATACTATAAAAATAACAATTAATTAATATATAATAAATAAATAAAAACAATTAAATAACAAAAAATAATTAAATTAATAATAATAATAATTGCATCACAACTTTGACGTTAAATGATGCAATTTTGATGTTAGTTCAATGCAAAATGTGTATTATGATGTGAAACAGACACTAACGCGACGCACATACTAACATGACATAATTCGATGCAAAAATCAATAATAATGGCGCATACCTAATGCTAACATGACACATAAATGATATAATACAACCCTATGATGATGCAAATGACTTAAAAGTTCAATAATTCAACGCTATCGCGATGCTAGTACAACTCACCTATGATGCAAAAATGGTGCCCCATATGAAATATTGATGCCCATATGCACTACAACACTAATGAAATGCAATGTAGACACATTTTTTATGCAAACTCGGTGCAAAAGTGACTCTAGGTGTTTTTTGCAATAATATGTGATGCAACACGACATTAACTTGACGCGGGAAAACTTTTCGCATCATATTTTTCAGTTCTAAGATGATGCTTTGTAAAGTGTGAGTTGAAAAACATGACACAGAAAATGCTCACATCGATGCAAAGAACAATGCCCTCTATAGTGCCATGTTTAGCATGGTCCAAACTTGAAACTTTTCCTAGAAAAAATGCACTGAGTGGCGACACTAATGACTATGCTAAAGCATGGTGTTGTAGTACTGAACTTGCAAATCTTAAGGAAAAGTTTATCGAAAAGAAGATCTCACATGCATTTGTTTTCTAGATGCCATGCAAAACATTGTAATGGCCTAAAGTAAACTCAAGTAACAAAAGGAAATGTTCGTTGAAAGAGAAAAGTTTTTAACAAACTATAAGCTCAATCTTACAAAAAGTTCAACACAAAAATTGTTAACATGTCATCGAGATAAGGAATTAATATGAGCAAAAATCTATAAAAGTCACCAAGCTAAGGAATGAATATAATCACTAAGTCCCCAAGCTAAGGGATGAGTATGACCACATGGTACTTGAAAACTTTGTCACGTTAACAAATGAATTTGACCACAAAATATCCAAAAACATTGCTAGGCATCAAGCTCAACTCACTACTATAGTTGTAAGGAAAATTTGACTACATTGATCATTTAAACGGATAACCAATTGCACTTTACTATTAATATCAATCCTAAGAACATCCCCTCCACTTCTACTACCCCCAAATCCTCGTGCAAATAATACACACTATGTCAATACATGAACCTTTTCAAGTTTTCTCCAAGGTGTTGGTACTAGAGTCGCGGTGAGGCAAAAAAAATGATGGAAGTGAAACCTCTTCAAAATAGGATCAAATCCTCATATTTATCTAGAAAGGCATACAAAAGTTCAGAAAACAAATCAACTTGTGAGTCAAATCTAGTCCTTTAAAAATGAGGGACTTCACCATAAATCTTGAAGATCAAGATCAAGCCTCCAAGGTTTCTATTCAAGGGGATCAAAAAACCCAAGATCTTCTAGAATTGAAGCTGAGGAGATTTAGAATGTTGTTAACTGTTAAAATGCGCAAATGGAAATAAGCATGGACTGTATTTCTCATTGATACGATACATTTATAAATACATTATCTTAACCTTTGGATTCATATTCCAAGAGATCTCTTGGACTCTCGATAGTTGTTCATATTCACTTGTGTCATTTTCATATTCGATATCAAGTGAATAATACAATAATATCATAACCCTTACTGATTATGTTTCCAACATTCCCCCCTTTAATTTGAAAGGGTGTATGTGAGTCCAAAGTGTGAGATGAAATATAAAATTCGATAGCTAAAAACTAGAAGTATGCAACTGCCAATCACTGAATGTGCTCTTTGAATCTGGTGGTTTTGGGATGACCACAAACCAAAAGGCTAGCAGAAGTTGATGTCTTCTACTAAATGGTGGTGATATTTTAAGGAAGACCACAAACCAATTTGGTGGTTTACTGATGACCACAAACTCTGGAACCTGGCTCTAGGGCTCAACGGTTCCCGAAACATTTCCTAAGTTAGCTAGAAGTTGGAAGTTGTTGTCTTTTGCTAATTGGAAGTGTTATCGAATGTTAGTTTAAAGATAATCATAAATTGTTCTCTAACAAAAGTTGAAAGTCTTCTACTAAGTGGAGGTTTAAGGAAAACCAAAATTGTTGTCTAGTAGAAGTTGAAAGTCTTTTACTAAGTGGAGGTTTAAGGAAAACCACAAACCATTGTGTAGAAGAAGTTGTAAGTCTTCTACTAAGTGGTGGTTTAAGGAAAACCACAAAACAATCTGGTGGTTTTGGGTGACCACAAACCAAATCATGCTCGCTTGTTACTGCTCGATTGATAAAACTTTGAAACTTGAAGCATGATTGTCAATCGTTTATGTTGTTCCCCCCTGTCAAGTACAAAGTGAGAAGATGCAAATCCTTTCACTACAAGATGTGTCAATACTCGAGAATGAATTCTATGATATGATCGAGATATCTTCTTGATTGTTGATGACCATTGCCAAGAAGTCATCCACCCATAGTGGTTCTTTACTCTTACAGATTTATGGTGGTTAGAACATATGTCTAAATGATGATTGTGCTTTCCACAATGCTCACAAGGATAAAGATCAAAACACTGATCTTCCATGTGATCAACTCGCTGACAATGTTGGCATTTAGGAATCTGCACTTGAACTGGAGCATGTGAACATGGAATCTAGGACATTGGATCTAGGTTGGCTTGGTATAATCCAGAAAGTGATAGGTCACTTCCATTTTGTATCCAAGCTCTGTTTTGTATTTGTTGTTGATGATTTCTTCCCAAGGTCTGATTATGGGCTTGGAAAGTGCAAGTGGAACTTATTTGTGACAATCTTCATCTTCACTTGAATCTGCTCCTGAAGTGGCGTCACTAATTTGATCATGTGTTGGTTCTTGATAGGAATCATTCTCAAATTCAAAAAGAGAAATTTTTTGAACAAGCACTAGTTCAAAATGATGATTCTTTTGTTGTATTTCTTCTTGTTGGAGTTGTGATTCAAACTAGAGAAATTTGATTTTGTTCTACGAATCTTGTAAACATGTTAGAACATCAATGAGAGTTGTTATGCCAGTTGTAACTGTATTGTCCACAGAAGAGAGTATTAGAGTGTTTAGTAACTCTATCAATTCATCAATTCGAGCCACTTAGACATTGCCTTAGACTTCAAGGGTTTCTTGCAACTCTGCTCTTTAACAATCAGACTCTACAATTCAAATTCAACAAATGAAGGGTGTCGAGTTATGCCAAAAATGCACTCGTTTACAATGTAATTCAACTTGCAAAAATATTGTTTGCAAGTTACAATTATTCTTTAAAATGGAAGTCTTCAAGCTTGGGCATGAGCTAGAAATGAATGTTAAAGATATAGCTGAAAATTTGATTTTCAATCAAGTTTAAGGGAGAGTTGAAAATGCAAATTTAATAAAGCTATAATAAGCTTGCTTAAACTGAGTTGAAGTGCAATTTTTAACAAGTTAAATTCCTTAAAGGATTTAGCTTATGGGGAAGCCATGCAAAAAGCTTGAAAGACTTACTTCTTACCTCTAAAAGGATGGAAAAATATCGACAGAGCTCAAACATGAGTACTAAGTAATATGCAAAGCCATAAAAATAATGCTCAAGACATCTAATAAACTAAGCACAATTATTCCAATTAGCAAAGAATGGAATGTTTGATTGGTGTAGATCGTTGAAATGAAAATGACCTTGAAGTTGCATGGCATTGCTTCTTGATAATCGACGAATCGTTGTGGGTGGATTGCTAAGAGCAATCTCACTATTCAATAAGTTAATCGAAAAATAGAAGATACCCATTTGGGTAATCACCAAGGCGTTCCAATTGCAACTATTATATCAAAAAACAAAAGCTTCTATCGTGATAAAAAATCGTTTTTCACTTGTAGCGATCATTTTTCTTCTTGGACAAATTTTATCATCAAAAGTTTCTCCTTAAACACTGATTTTTTTCAATCAATATTGAGAGGGCTTTGATAGATCTTTCAAGTACCTTTCCAGCACTATGATATATGCTTAATTTGGCTATGTATAGTGGCCACAATATGCATTTTAATGGTTGCATACCCCGCAATTGTAAAAAATCTGGTTCTTACAGGATGAATCTTGGAAATACAAAAATACCCTTTGGTGTGTATTTGAGTCTAATTTCTAACACAACTGAAATCATTCAAAATGGATAAATATTGAAGGAGAAATCTAAATTTTACCAGTAAACACTCCAAAATCAACGAATTTCCCCTTCAATGATGCCTTCTCCTTGGATTGTGTGGATTTCTAGCATTGTTTCTTCTTGTTCATTGCATCTCTTCTTCTTTTGCTCATCAATGGCCTCCCATGGAACACTACCATGGAATTACCAGGCCTTTAAGACTAAACGAGCTCTGATACAAATGTTAGAATGCGGAAATAAAAATAAGCGTGAGATTGCATTTTTCATTGATATGATACATCTATAAATACATTATCTCGACCTTTGGATTTATATTCCAATAGGTCTCGTGGACTCTCGATGGTTGTTCATATTCACTTGTGTCTTTTCATATTCAGTATCAAGTGAATAATACAATAATATCATAACCCTTACGTATTATGTTTCCAACATTAACAATGCATTTTATGAAGCCTACATCAAAGCCCTGCAGAAGCGAAAAGGAAATGCAAATGCAAGTGAGGTTATTGAAATATACATTGAGCAATTCATGACATTCTCAACACTCTTTGTGAATCAATTTCAATTTCTCTTGGTGGATTCAACTTCAACACTCTAGCCAATAAATAACATAATCAAGCCAAGGGTAAATTTGAAACGAGTGCATTTTCTTATCTGAGAAGCAAATCAAAGACTCCACTTGAAGAAAAGTTGAACCATAAAGGCGTGAAATTATAGAATCAATGGCGGTAGATGTTGATCAACTAGCAACTAAAAACCAATAGTGACACTCATTGTTGAATGTTAGTGTGAATGTGTAAGCTTGATTTTATGATCCATTAGTGGACATTAAAGTTATTAATGCTAAAACTCAATGGTCATTAATGTAGGACCTCAATTATCAATTTTAGTGGGCTAAATAATGCACATTGTTAGTGGGTGAAATAATTATTACATTCCATTATCAATGTGTAATGATGTTTGTCAGGGATAGGGGTAGTTAACATAGAACCAATTCCCTTATAAAGAAGTCGTATTACCTCATTGTAAATCATTATATGTATTCAAGCTTTGATATCCAAGCTTACTAGGGTACCAAGGTTACCCACCAAAGGGTGAAAACGTGAAAATGGTTAACACTTTTTGGATTGAGGCATGGTGAGGACAACGTAATGATGCTGCAAAAAAACTCAATAAAACTCTAGACTGAGAATTTTATAAATTCTCAATTGAAAGTTTGTGAGTTCTAACCAATAAGTTGGGAAAATCTCTTTGTCGAGAGTTTGTAAAACTCTCAACTGAAATATTTTCTTGGTTGATAGTTTTTGGTAAAGTTTCCCACAATTTTCAGGTACTTGCAACTTCAACAAAAGAGGACCCTTGCGAATTTTGAAGATCATATTTTGCACCTACTACCAATGGATTCATCTTTGAATCTAGTTTGCAATGATATAAGAATTGTCAATTTTCGTTAAAAAGTGTCATTTATTAATAATTTTGTGTTAAACTTTATCATCGAAGAATTTTATTGTTCTTAAAATTGCCTGAAATGAAAATTCAATATCATCAACATCCAATACCAAAAAATAGCAAAAATCACAATGCACTTTCGTGCACCATCCTCTTCAAAAAGGTATTTTAAGTTTTTTTGGTAATGATCACATCAAAAAGAAAATTGGTTCCCACATAGGTCTGTAAATACTATTTTTGCCTTACTCTATTTCAATAAATAATAAAAATATATATTTAAATCTGAAAAATAAAAAAAACATAATTCAAACACTAGTGCAATCTATATCAAAAAATATAACCCAAACACTATTGCAATATATATATATATATATATATATATATATATATATATATATATATTCCTAAATAAAATAGCCATCTCTAGAAAACTAGACACCGATGTAGGTCACTCATTATCCTACCCTGAAATTTTAAAGTATTGCATTTAGTAAACATAAAATTTATCTCAATATATGTCCATAAATATTTTTAAAAAGGATGAGTATGAAGCTAAGACAATTCTCTACAAATCTTGTTTTTACTTCAAAGTGAAACTTCAAAGAAAATATAAGTTTAGTGGGTTTGAAGTTGACGAAACATAAAATTTTGTAGCTAAACGAGCAAAAGTGTTATCTATTTTCATGTTTTCACCCAAATCCTTGGTGACATGCAATTCTTTCTTATGCAATATTGTCTGGAGATTTCAATTTCAACCCTAACAACTCACTTTTTAACTTCAACATGGTATCAGAGTTGAGGTACTTAGTCTCCCTAGCATTTAGTGTTTGCGCTCATGCTAGTTGCAAAGTACATTAGCTTCAACAAATTGTAGAGGACATGGAAAATTATTTAATCTCCAAGAGCATGGTTTCATAAAAGGGAGGCATTCATTGAAGAGCTTGGCTACAATGATTTTCAAGTCGAGTTGTTTTTAATTAAAGTGAACTCTCTTTGAAGGAATATGTGCTCATCGTATTTGAGCCATTATTTGTTGTGGAATTGTTCTTTCTTCATATTTTTTGAATCAAAGGCCCCAATGGGCACCTCAAACCTCCCATCCAAAATCTATTTGTGGGGTTTATTGTTGTGACATGTGTTATAAATGTGTATGCACTTTTGTATTACAAGTTGTAGTGTGAAAATTTGTTTGTACACTAGGGCAAGCTACATATTTCTACGTGTGTACAATTAAGTTTCCTTCTCAAACCTCCCATTTTTGTTTCTAGCACAAGGGCACAAGCTTGTAGCAATGTCCATAGGTGCATGATCAACCTGTTAGAAAAGTGGGTGTGCTCGTTTAACCATAGACAATATAGCAATATTGCCACCCAACCATAGGCACGAATGCCACCCCCGAGCACCTTGACCTTGACAGAGAGAAGAATTCTAGTAGCAGTTCAATAGCCAACCAAGGCTAATGCACCAAGCAAAGATAACCAAGACTGATCATAAATTCCAACCCAGAAATATCGAAATTACAGGTTGCAGTAACTGCAGTTGCAATTGCTCCCTAGAGTTGCGCAATACTGGATTTCTGCAATTGTGACTTGTGTGTATAAAATGAGCTCTAGCGCCTTATATTTATACTTCTCTTTCTAGGTTGTCTGGGTCGACTTCTCTTTCTAGAGGCTAAAGACTCAATATAAAATATTCTCTTTAGCCGACTTTACTTTTGGGGTTATGTCCAAGTCTTTTAGGGTTCTTCTTGCTTCTTGGAATATTCTAATCTCATCAAAGGTCACAAGTGGAGGTTAATACCTGCTGCAACTACCATAATATCAACACTCCCTCCTAGCTAGGGAGGTATAAAAGACAATGGTCTTGAACACAAATAGACCATTCAACCGATGGCATCATCATAGCCACAAAGGCTATCTCATGATCAAATCACGAGCACCGTCAACATTATCCAACAGGATAATCTCCATGACAATCAGTACAATGTCATCTGATAGAACACAACTGTGTCTATCCATAGTAGTACATAACTACTATCCAGTGGTACACAACCATACCAAGTAGCACACGGCTACTAACTAGTGACACATAGTCACAATCAATGGAACACATCCACCACAGTAGTATACAACTACTGTCCAAAGACATACAGTCTCTATAATAGTCATATCATCTTATATCAACCTACATAAACAATATTATGATACAAGTTGAGTCATCTGGGCCATTCTTCCACTCACATCTGTGAGATCAGGAAGAGCATATGCCCTCATACAGTGAAAGCATCAACCATGGGATATCTAAACTATTCTTCCCAAGCATGGAGGAATAATTGTCCATGATTTCTAATATTGGACCATTCACCTAACTGGGCCATTCCTCCGGCACTAATCATAGTGCAACCTGGATAGAATGAGTCTGCTCTAGGGAATGTTTGTCCCTGATTGTTGAACCTGGACCATTCACCTAACTGGGCCATTCCTCCACCAAACATAGTGCAACCTGGAGAGAATGAGTCTGCCCTAAGGAATGACTGTCTGGACCATTTCCTAAGGAAATGACTGTCCTGCACCAACCTCCAAAACAGACCATTCTTCGAAACTGCTCACAACTGTGAACTTCGAAAGAATGACTTCCCGACGAGGCGGACCATTCTACTTGACCACTACCGAAAGTGACTACCAAGAAGGATGACTACCCTAGACCATTCCCCCACACTGGCCACAAGGGGAATCATTGTCTATGGTACATCAACAATCTATCAGACCATTTTCATTACGAAAATGACTGTCCGATCTGGACCATTTTTCGAACTGGAAAATGCTTGTCCGTCAGAAAATCTTAAACCAATTTTCGAATTGGAAAGGCACTGCCCATCCTGGACTATTTTCCATAGTGGAAAATGATTGTCCATATATCAATGATATATTAGTGCTCCCTCCCAACCTAGACAACCATCTCTTCCCTTTCAGCTAAGGGAGTTATCTCCGTGATCCTCAACTTGTCTCGTAAGTATGCAAACTTTATCCTGGACAAAGGCCTCGTCAAAATATCTGATGTTTGCTCATCTATGGAGATATACTAGAGCTTCACTTCTCCTTCTTGGACTTTATCTCGAATAAAGTAGTATTTGATCTCAGTGTGTTTCAACCGTTCATGAAACACTAGGTGTTTGGATAGCCTTATACAACTATGATTGTCACAGTATATTATGGTCGAATCTGGAACCTGATCAAATAATCCAGAAATCAGCTTTCTCAGCCATACTGCTTTTGTACATGATTCACATGCTGCGATATATTTTGTTTTTGTTGTGTTGAGTGCAACAGACTTTTGTTTCCTACTGCCCCAAGATATCATAGCGGAGCCCAAGCTAAAACAAATCCCTGAAGTACTCCTTTTGTCTTCTGCACTCCCTGCCCAATCTGAATCTGTGAATCCATGAAGTTGTATATCATTAGATGAGGTATATCTTAAACCATAGTTTAACGTCCCACGAATATATCTTAGAACATGCTTTGCAATTATCCAATGCTTATGTCTGGATTCCACCTAGAACTGGCTTCAGGTGTTTACAACAAAACAAATATCTGGTTGAGTATTCACTAAATACATCAATGACCCAATCAATTGTCGATATAGGGACGGGTCTACTGGATCATAATCCGAGTCTCTTGCTTTTCTTATATCTGTGGTCATAGGAGTGTCCATGGATTTGCAATCCATCATTCCAAACTTCTGAAGAATCTTCACTGCATACTTTCCTTGTCCAAGGAATACTTCACCACGCTTCTGCCATATTTCTAGTCCCAAGTAATAATGCATGAGACCAAGATCTTTCATATCGAACTCAAAAGTTAGTTCCTTCTTACATTGGGTGATGAGAGACTCTTCACCTGTCAAGAATAAATCGTCGACATATAGCAGTAGAATCACGGGTGCATTGTTCACGACTTTGTAGTAGAGATTTGGATCTGCATGACTCTTGGAGAAACTATGTCTTATTAAGTAGTTGTCTATTCTGGCATACCAAGCTCTTGGAGCTTGCTTGAGTCTATACAGGGCTTTCTTTAATCTACAAACATGAGTGTCTCTGGAGTGTACTTCAAATCCTTGAGGTTGTTCAATGTATACTTCTTCTTCTATTGCTTCATTGAGAAAAGTTGTTTTTACATCCATTTGATGTAAACTCCATCCCATGGAAGCAGCGAGAGACATAATGGCTCTAATAGAAGTATATCTGGCAACATGAGCAAATGTCTCGTCATAGTCTTCACCCTCCTTCTAGGAGAACCCTCTAGCTACGAACTTTGCTTTGTATTTTTCCACGCTTCCGTCTGCTGCATGTTTGATCTTATAGACCCATTTTGAAGTTACTACTGATTTTTCTTTGGGTC
>SNQJ01S0199737.1:6676-17043 GCA_010110895.2 Picea sitchensis | reverse complement strand
GATGACAACATAACATCATACCTTGTGAGAATCTCTCAGTTAAGAGATCAACTACAAGGTATTGAAGAAATCATTTCAGAGAAGGAACTGGTAAATATAGTACTCAATGGTCTTCCCAAGACATGGGATGCATTTGTCGCAAGCATGAACACAAGGAAGGAGTATCCTACATTTGAAGAACTTTGGATTTGTTGTGCACGAGAAGAATCAAGGATTAGTGAAAAGAAGAAACCTCAAAAGAAATACGATGTTCAAGCCTTCACAGCAAGATTCAAGAATTTCAGGAACAAAAGGAAGTTTGGTTCAAGGAAGAAGCCAAATCAAGAAAAATATATGTGAGAAATACAATGCTTCAACTGTTGAAAGTATGGTCACTAAAAGAATCATTGTCCCAAGCTAAAGAAAAGGAAGGAGACACACGAAGCATTAGTTGTCGAAGAAAGGAAACCCTCAAGGAAGACCAAGCAGGATAAAACAAACTTCTTCTTCTAAGTCAAGGTAACAATACTCTTCATAGTTCTTGTACATACCATGTTTTCTATACATATATTGCATATCTATTTCTTAGAAGATATTATGTTCAAAGAGAAACTATACTTATGGAAGAACACCAAGATAAGGATTGTTATTACTATGACTATAAGACAAGTTGCAAGATAAGTCGAAATCAGAATCAAACTTGAATAAACCTAGAATAAGTAAAGACAAAAAGAAGTCAGCAATCAAAAGGAAATTGGAAAACGATTTGTGACACTTTGCAGAAGGCAATAAGGATGCAGACGGAAGCGTGGAATCTCCTAGATGGAGGGATATGATTATATATTTCCAAAAGAAGAGCATGCATTCATGCATGAAGCAAGGATTAGGAGGGAGCTAATCCTAAATTATATGATCCATTAAAGACAATGAAGTATCTATCCATGTTCCCATCAATTGTGGCAACATGTGTTCAGTTTAAATTTAGAAGAAGTATTATTCAAAAAGAAGCCTTAAAGTATCCTTGTTTGTCCATCCACATCCATGATCCTATGATGAAAGAAAGAAGTTGGAATATTAAAGGCATGGAATCTATAGAAAACTCCATGGACCCAAGAGAAAAAGAGAAACATGAGGAATAACATGAAGATTCCAAGAAAGAAAGAAAGGCTAGAACAACCAGTCATTTTATTGAGAATCACAAGACTACCAGCCTGATATGAACTCACTAAAAGAAATCAAGCAAAGGAACTGAAAGTTGTGATGAAGAACAGTGTATGGAAGACTTATGAATGAAATCATTGCGAGATCTAGAACTAGAGGTTCTCCCAAATGGAGGGAGAAGACTATGATGACAGTTTGTTCCAGTAAACCGGACATACCTCTACTTGAGCCATTATATCATCCCCAATATCCATGGGTTGGAGTTTACATCAGATGAATGCAAAGACTGTTCTCAAGAGTAATTGAACAAGAAGCATATGTAGAGAAACCTCAAGGTTTTGAGGTATACCAGAAAGAGACTCTTGTGTGCAGATGGAAGAAGATCTTGTATGGATTCAACCAACTTGGTGCAGAGCCTCCAATGCACAGTAGAAGCATGGTGAAAAAATTCTATAACATTGTATCAGAATGGTTACTCATAACTCTAGAATGATGGATTTCCAATCCATGATAAGCTCCCATGATGACAGAAGAAGTGCCACTTGAATATGTTCCAGTTTGAGCTTTGCCATGATGTCATGAGCTACGGGAAACAAAAGAGTTGAATTCAACTACGACATACTATAATGATCAGAGCTATATGAAGCCTTTAGAAAACCAATGTTCCAGAAAGACCGAAGTACATTGAGATCGAGCATTACATTCTCCGTGATGAAGTCTAGAAAAGAGAAAGTGGTTCTCCAAGATATATCTACACAGATGAGCGGATAAGAAGACATTTTGGTATAGCCTTCGTCCAAGATGAAATATTTTGCATACTCAAGTTGGAGCTCGTGGAGACGACTTCCTCATTGAAAAAGGAAGAGATGACTCCCAGGTTGGGAGGGAGCATTGATGTGGTATTGATTCATGGACAGTCATTTTTCAAGTTTGAAAAAAATGGCCTAGGATGAGCAGTTCCTTTTCCAGTTCGGAAAGTGGTTTGAGATTTTTTACGGACAACCATTTTTCCAGTTCAAAAAATGGTCAAGATCGAATGGTCATTTTCGTAATGAAAATGGTTTTATGGATTGTTGATGTACCATAGACAGTGATTCCCCTTATGGCTAGTGTGGGGGAATGGTCTAGGACAATCTTTCTTATTGACGGTCACTCTCAGTAGTGGTCAAGAAGACTGGTCCGCATCGCTAGATAGTCATACTTTCGAAGCTCACAGTTGTGATCATTTTCGAAGAATGGTTTGTTTTGGAGGTTCGTGCAGGACAGTCATTTCCTTAGGAAATGGTCCAAACAGTCATTCCCTAAGGAAAATTCATTATCTCCAGGTTTCACTTTGCTTACTGTCATAGGAATGGCCCACATAGGTGAATGTTCCAGGTTCAACAATTAGGGATAGGCATTCCCTAGGGTAGACGCATTCTCTCCAGGTTGAACTTTGTTTAGTGCCGAAGGAATGGCCCAGATAGGTGAATGGTCCATGCTTAGAAATCGGGACAATTATTCTTCCTTGCTTAAGAAGAATAATTTAGATAGCTCATCATTGATGTTTTACCTTCTGAGGGAAAACACACTTCTAGATCTCACAAATGTGAGTGGAAGAATGGCCCAGATGATTCAGTTTATATCATAACAATGTTTTTATGTGCAGGTTGATGTCAGATGATATGCTTGTTATGGAGACTGTATGTCTCCAGATAGTAGATGTATACTACTATGGTGGATGTGTTCCACTGATTGTGATTATATGTCATTGATCAAGTAACTGTGTGCTACTTGGTGTGGTAGTGTACCACTGGATTGTAGTTGTGTACTATTATGGATAGACACAGTTGTGTTCTATTGAATGACATTGTTCTGATTTCCTTGAGGACTATCAGTAGTGTTGGAAATAATTATCAGGTAGATGGATAATCAATGGACATAGACTCCCCAGATGGAAAATGGTCCAGGACATTTATTCTTCTAGGACATATGTCTGGATTAGAAGAATGGTTCTTGTGTCACTCTATGGAGTGAGTGACTTATCTAGCATAATGTCTGATTACTCAGATGGAGTATGGTTTCGAGAGATGATGCAGTTGATGACACTGATAGTGATGATGGTGCTCATGATCTAATCATGAGATAGTCTATACGACTATGTTGATGCTACTGGGTGAATGGTATGTTTGTGCTCAATACCATTACCTTCAATACCTCCCTAGCTAGGAGGGAGTGTTGATATTATGGTAGCTACGGGAGGTATTTACCTCCACATGTAAACCTGATGAGAATAGAATATTACGGGAAGCAAGAAGAAACCCTAATTAGTTGGCTAATAACCCTAGAAGACAAGTCGTCTCAAGAGGATAATTTGTATTAGGTTATTAGCCTCCAAGAGAAGAAGTCGACTAAAGGAAATATTATATACTAAGTAAATTGGCACCCAGAATGAGAAGTCGGCCCAGGCAGTGTGCCAGAATTAGTATAAATATAAGAGGCCAGTCTTCATTCTGGCCAACATTCTCAGAACTATTAAGGTTTAAGCCATTATTAGAGTTCTTTGCATTTCACTAGATAACAATAGCATAAGATAGGATCACTGAGAAATACACAATCACAAGAGACACATCATTTATCCTGGGAAACTCTCATGGGGGAGAAAACCCAGCAAAAACTTCCTTTTTATAGATAGCCAATACAATGTCAAGAGATAACTCAAACAAATACAAAAAGTCCTCTCCCAAGAATGTGCCTGTCTCTCTCTCTCTGTCTTCTCCAACTATAGCTCTGAAACTTGTCTCTCAATGAACAAGTGAGTGTGTGTCTAAGTGAGGCGTTAGCCTCCTTATTTATACAATTCTGGCACGTGTGGAAGTGTCTCTTCACTGGCAGGGCCAACTTCTTCTTCTGGGTGGTTATAACCACCTTTAATATATTCTGGGGCCTCTTTAATATATTATGCGACCAACTTCTTATTTTGTTGATTACAATTATGTTTTGACCAATCCACAAAAGGGGATTTGGTCTTTTACAATAACCGACACGATCAATCTGCAATAGGGGATTGATCTAACGAATAATACCACAATAATAATTAGAATACACTTTAAAGTTACATTATTTCAACACTCCCCCTTAACAAGAAGGGTATTCTACAATAGCATCAGGCGAGAGAGAGGACAACATCATCAACAACATCAGGTGGGTGAGAGGACAACATCATCAATATCATCTTGGAACAATGATTGGCGTATCTATAAATCATCAGAAGTTTTTCTCATTGGCAGCATCTTCATTCTCGGTGGAATGAAATCGTCATCTACATCAATACGGATTAGTATAAAACTAATACATCATCATCACAGCACGAGGCTAGTCACATCATCACAACACGAGGTTTCCTCATCATCACAGCACGAAGCTGGCACACTACACAACAATTAAGTTGGAATCACGATACTATACTGGCTTTACGTCGCAGCCATTAAGTTGAAAGCACAGTACTAGGTTGGCTTTACGTCACATCAATTAAGTTGTAAGCACAATACTCGGATTTCTTTTCATCACAGTTGTTGTCACAAGAGTTGGTTCTAAGCTATAATAGATCCAAGCCTTAGCACATTTTAAATGAAATAAATTTTGTCACTCGGACTTGACTTGGGTTGCATGCAAGTAAATACTGAGATAACCTTGAACCACTTTTGATTGGAGACTGCCCCTTCCAACCCGAGAGGGATCAATCGAAAATATGTCACAACATGATATTCAATAGGCTTAATAGTGGGCAGATCTGTGGGTAACAGAAAGTTTTGGATTTTTAGGGTTGATGGGTTGGACCAGAAAGTAGTCCATTGGGCATGGAGTCAAATGATCAAGCAAGTAATAAGAGTGTTTTGGCAATGGAAATCCATGGAGCAGAGGTGAGATAGAAGCTGATCACAGAGGGAAGGATTTATAAAAAAGTATGGCAGCAGAATAAAGAGAAAACATATCAAAATGCAAGGAGCACTTAGCAATGAGTGAATTCCAAGCATAAATCAATGGAAAGAGATAGTTTGGACAAAGCATCTAGCAAGGATGAATTATGAACCTTCATATCTCTGCAAGAAACAACCTATAACCTATCCAACAACAGAGCATCTAACAAACAGATGAATTCCATTACAAACATAGTTACAAATCGGGAAGCAAATGGAAATAAAACCAAGTGAAACAATGTGAAAACGAAGCAATAAGACATTATCTGCAAACAAAATCACAAGAATCTCTTATATAGATCGAAAATGCTCTGCACTCTTTTATTAAACATGATAATCAGTGCTACAGCCCAAGGGTACTACTCCTCCTCCTCTCTTTTAAAAATATTCATCATATATGTATTTAGGTTGAAATCCTCTCTAATCTAAAAGATAACAACAGTTACAACTAATTCTTGAAACTTTCTGCCATAGAAAATGGGCCAAACTGCCGAAAACTAAGGCTGTGATTATGGCTATGCATCTCTTGAATAGCGACATATGTGTATAAAATTAAATATCCTTTTTTGCATCTGTTTATTCTGAGAAAAAACCTCTCTTAGTTCCCTGAGATCCGTTTTCATTTGCCTCATATCTGCATTTTACAAACATGTGTCAAAACATGAAAATATGAGATCCAAAAATTAGTGCTCGGAGATGGATTTGATTCTCCCAATATGTGACACATGTAGGAAAACTGAGAGAGGATTTTGATATTTGATGTGTTATGCACAAAAACCTCCAACCGTTTCTCAAAATGATCCGCCAGTAGCTCAAAATCATCATTTGAAAATGATGACTCAGCACAGTAAAAATTGCCACATTTCTGAAAACGAACCTCATCTTGTGGAGGACTTTTGACTCCTTCCCATGCTCCAAATTAAATTCTGGAGAAACCAATGGAAATATTAGGATCTGTAGATTTCGATCGACTATTCAAACGCAAAAAATGGCCTCCCCAAGGCTGAGAAACATGGTTTTTTCCCAAGGCCATTTTTTGCATATGACTGGAGTCTTGATTTCGGGTTTTCGTGTTTCGGGGTTTTGGGTATCATGTCTTCAAGAGTTATGTCATGCAAGGAATCCCGAATCACAAAATCATGATGGGATTAATTAGGCGATAATCATTTGTATTAATCTCTTAATTAATCACGATTAGCAATTAATCTTTAACCTTTCATGGATTTAAGTGTCAGGACTTCGATAACACTTGACGTGAGAAATACCGAATCGCGAAATGGTGATGGGATTGATCAAAAGTTAAAACACTCTTAGCTTTGTGATTAAGAACGATTAAAACACAAGCTTTCAGGGTTTTGGAAATCGCAAACTTGAAACTTAAAGCACGAAGGCAGCTTGAGTCGCGAAATCCCGATGAGACTTGTCAACATTAATCTTTCTTATTCTTTAATTAACTCAGCTTATCCTTTAATACTTTAGTGAATTCAGGAATCGGGGCTATATTTATTAGGATATCTGCGTCAGCCAAATCCCCGACGGCAAAAAACCCGGACTCGTGAGCTTTTTTCCATGTGGCTTAATGCTCGGTGTATGCGGTCGTTCCACTGCCAATGCTTCCATTCATTCTCCTAAGTGACCGAAAGCCAAAATTTCAATATTTGTTACAACAGAGGCTCCATCTAGGGATGGTTCTTTCCTACAAAGCACCAAGAAAAGTAGAACATGTACCTTCATCCATTGGGCGACCTGAAATCATCCTTATCAAACTCTGAACTATGTCTCTTTACTTGCACCTTTTCGAAACAAAAAACCGCTTATGCATTCATTGGGCTATGGAGTCTTAATGCTTTAAACAAAACCATACTGGATTTCAAACTAAACCGGAAACATACTGAAAACCACTGTTGTATTCTAGTGCTCAAAGTCAAGCTTATTTATGTACATCACCTACTCTAACTGATATCACTGCTTTGTTCAAGTATAGGAAAACTTCCAAATCAACCAAGCGAGTATCTGACTAACAAACTTAATTATACTTCCATATTTGAACAAAAGGATGACAGGAGCAGCTGCAAATTTCAAAACATGCCCTAGGAGTAGGTACTTATAGTTTTGAAATTCAGACTTCAAGAAGTTGGAAATAAAAAATCCAGTCCCCCATTTTGACTCCATATAAACTACTATTGGATCATAGAAGGGAAGAGATATACCACTTTCACAATTAATCCATACTTCCTCTTATTGGGCAAGTTGTCTGAAATGTTTTTGCGCACTTTGTCCACTGCTGATTTTTTCTTCCACTGGTGCAAAAATGTCGCATTGAAACTTACTGGTTTGTCGCTCAATGGTTGCTAAACAGGGAGGAGAGATCAATTGTTTCAGTAACCCCTCCTTATTTCCTTCACCTGCTTTCCAAAGATCTTCGTGGTAGCTGTCATACATAGGGTGATATCTTTCATGATGTTGTTGATTTCTTTCTTGTTGAACCAAAGTTTCTTGTTGCTCATCATCTTCAGGAACACGTTCAACACATTCATCAAACAAAGGAGGACTGTTGTAAATTTTCGTGTGTGATGAAAAATAAATATGCTCTTCTTGTTATTCTAGATATTCGTCATAAATAGGTTCATCAGATAACTCAGGAGTGTCATCAGTCAAACAAATGCTAAGAATATCAATCGTGAAGCTATCTATCTCAGATCCACACTCCTCCAAATCATAGTCTAAAGTATCTTCGAACAACAAACATTCTTCAAGGTTATTAAACATGACAACCCTATCTTCTTCATGAAACAAAACAGTGTCTACAAGATGATCCTCTAGCCAGAAATCATCATCATAAATTAGTTTACTAACTTCCTCTAAAGTTCCATGGTTGTCATGATTTAAACTTAGATTTTAATTTTCAGTAATAGAAGAAGTTTCACTCACATGTTCAGGACTATGTGAATGTTGCAGATCTATGTAAGCAGGGGTTGCAACATGACTGTTTAGGAGCAGATCTATCTCTTCTTCTGTTAAAGGAGGAGGTGGTTTATGCAATTTCTAGATCAAGCAACTATTGTTTTCTTTCTCTTCTGCATGTTGACCATGATGTTGAATATCTTCTTCTTGAATGTGATCACAGGAGATATCATATCCTACTTTTTTATTAGCCAACTCTTCTTCATACTGATTATCTTCATCGACTTGAGAAATTTATGATATTCCTTCCTCCTCTTCAAGAATATGTATTTGATATGTTTGTCTTATAAATTCTATATTACAACAATCTTCAAAAAGTATTTCAGCTAAATAGATTCTTTTACAATGCTGATGAAAAAGTATATGAAAATCTTTCAATGAAGGAATACTGGAATGAGGTAAAGATTTATACCAAAGTCTAGCATCTCTTTCCAACGAAAACATAAACATTTTAATGAGGACATCTTCATGATGTATATTTAATTCATCCATGAGCTTGTGGAATTCAAACAAGTGTTGAGAAGGATTGTCGTCTGCATATTCTCCAAATTTAGGAAGGACATCTTCCCAAACTTTAATGTCTGGAATAGTGTTTGGAAAACCATAAACATTTGTAAAGTCCAGAGGAGCAAACCTTGCAACAATCCGAGTGGCGAACGAATCTGACATTTTGAGACCAGTGGAGTCACCAATGAATCATGTAGAGTCTTTGAACCAAGGATTCGCCAGGTGAATGATCATAGCCAATTGAATGCCTATCCCTTGTTCACCATCAAGAAATAGATCTGAACTTTTTGTCGTATCCCAGGGAAGATAACTTCTTTCCTCCGTCCCCGGCAATGGAACCAGAAAATGTTGTCACAAGAGTTGGTTCTAGGCTGTAATAGAGCCAAGCCTTAGCACATTTTAAATGAAATAAATTTTCTCACTCGGACTTGACTTGGGTTGCATGCAAGTAAATTCCAAGATAACCTCGAACCACTTTTGATTGGAGACTACCCCTTCCAACCCAAGAGGTATCTCTCGAAAATATGTCACAACAGGATATTCAATAGGCTTAACAGTGGGCAAATTTGTGGGTAACAGAAAGTTTTGGGTTTTTAGGGTTGATGGGTTGGATCGGAAAGTGGTCCATTAGGCATGGAGTAAAATGATCAAGCAAGTAATAAGAGTGTTTCGGCAATGGAAATCCATGGAGCAGAGGTGAGATAGAAGCTAATTACAGAGGGAAGGATTTATAAAAACAATGGCAGCAGAATAAAGAGAAAACATATCAAAATGCAAGGAGCACTTAGAAATGAGTGAATTCCAAGCATAAATCTGTGGAAAGAGATAGTTGGGACAGAGCATCTAGTAAGGATGAATTATGAACCTTCATATCTATGCAAGAAACAACCTATAACCTGTCCAACAACAGAGCATCTAACAAACAGATGAATTCCATTACAAACATGGTTATAAATCGGGAAGCAAATGGAAATAAAACCAAGTGAAATGATGTGAAAACGAAGTAATAAGACATTCTCTGCAAACAAAATCACAAGAATCTCTTATATAGATCGAAAATGCTCTGCACTCTTTTATTAAACATGATAATCAGTGTCACAGCCCAGGGTTACTACTCCCCCTCCTCTGTTTTACAAATATTACTCATATATGTATTGAGGTTGAAATCCTCTCTAATTTAAAAGATAACAACAGTTACAACCAATTCTTGAAACTTTCTGCCATAGAAAATGGGCCAAACTGCCAAAAACTAGGGTTGCGGTTACGGCTCTGTATCTCTCGAATAGCGACATATGTGTTACACATGATTTCGGTCATCTGGATGGTGTATTAACAATGGTGTAATCAAGCTCCCAACAAGAACTTTCTCCTCAGAAAAGTGGCATTTATCTCCTTCCAGAAAACACATTTTTAAAGTGAGTTCGCGGGTTGCTTATAGCCTAGGGTGTGAGAATGACCCATTCTCGCAGGCTACCTTCAGCTAAGGTGTGAACCTCTCGTACTGTGCTCTATACCTAGGGTGCGAACTTGTTCTCAAGCTTGGAAAATAGATGAAATCTCGATGGTTCTAGAAGGGAATCTTCTAGAGAATGGGTTGGCATTCGAATGGTTATCATCTTACTGGTTTCCCTGATTTGGTGGGATCATTCTCATCCATGTAACCATCTCATACTCTCCTATATATTGAAAGGATTATCATGGAAAAGGTTAAGCAAGATTAATTGGAGAATTGGTGAAGGAATTGTGTGAAGAACCCAGCTTGAACAGGAGCTTGGAGACTCTAGCAAGTCTATCAAG
>SNQJ01S0199736.1:4562-16055 GCA_010110895.2 Picea sitchensis | reverse complement strand
TTCTCACTTTTAGGCTGCAATACTTTCCTTTTCTCATCAGGAATGTGAGCCCATGCTATACTGCCAAATACACAAAAGTGACTTACATCTAGTTTAATTTTAGTCCAACCTTCTCCTAGTGTTATATTTGTAAGAGCCTTTGTGGGAGTGCGATTTACTATGTGATTTGCACAGTTGATGGCTTTCGCCCAATACTTTAGACTTAATCGCTTAGATTGGATCATACAATTAGCCATTTCTTTTAATGTGCGGTTCTTTCTCTCAGCAACACCATTTTGTTGCGGTGTATATGGAACAGTGTGTTGCATTTAGATGCCCTGTGTAGTGCAATAACTTGTAAAATTATTGTTCACATATTCGCCTCCATTATCTGTTCTTAACCTTTGAATTTGATGTGTAGATTGCTTTTCTACAAAGGCCTTGTAGGCCAAAAACTTGTCAAAAACTTTGCTCTTAAGTTTTAAGAAGTAAACCCAAGTACGTCTGGAAAAGTCATCAATGAAAGTTAAGAAATACTTGCACCCAGAAAAAAGGAGAAGCAAGTGGACCACACAAGTCACTGTGAACAAGTTGCAAAGGGCCTGAGGCGTGCCAAGAGGCACGCTTGTCAAAACTGTCCCAATGATGTTTGTCGAGAACACAACCTGCACAAACACCATCTCTACATGAAACAGGAGGAAGACCAGTCACCATCTGTTGATTACATAGTTGTTGCAATGAGCGATAGTTTAGATGACCAAACCGCTCATGACAAAGTTTGTTCAAGTCATCGCTATGAGCAACAAAAACTAATGAAAAAGATGATGACCCAAAGTTATCAAACTTGTACAACCTGGTAATATCATCAGCAATTCCAGTTGCAAGAACATGCTTAGGATCTTTTAAATTCTTGATTACAACTTGGTGAGGTGAAAACTCTATGGTTTTACCTTCCCCTGAATGAGTGATTTGATATACTGATAGAAGGTTATAAGAAAGACTTGGAACACATAATACATCATTGAAATGACCATTTTCTACTTGAATTGTTCCAGATCCTTCAACACTAAGAGATCTATCATCACCAACAAACATTTTCTTGGTGTTACATTCATTTAAAGCAAAAAATATGTCTCTATCCTTAGCCATATGATAAGATGCTCCAGAATCAATAAGCCACTCATCAGAAGTAGAAGTAGCAGTTGTATTGAAGGAGAAACCAGAAGCAGAAAGTGCATGTCCATGAGAAGAAGAATAAGAAGTAGAATCAATACCGATGTTGTACTTCTTCATCGTTGCGTCTAAAGTTGCCATCTTCTTGAAACATTTGGACTCATCATAACCATCTTTATCACAAAAGTTGCAATGTCTATCAATCTTGTTATTTTTATATTTTGCTCCTTTGTCACCATTAGGAGCTGAAGTTGTGTGAGTGGGCTTGGGACCCTTATATTGCTTGTTGTTGTGGCGAGGATGATGCTTCTTGGGATTCTTGGGTTTATCTTTCTAATAGACGACTAAGGCTTCATTGCAGGTACCTGCAATGTTGATAACTCCAAGTTGTATAAGCTTATCTTGCTCTCTAATCAAAGCATCACAAAAGTTCTCAAGAGTAGGTTTTACATAAGTTGTCCCTAGAGCCTCTTGCATGGCATAAAAGGTAGATACAAACATAGAATATGCACTACCTAGCTTAGAAAGAATAAGATAGATGCAACGGTTTTCGTCTATCTTTATCTTACATTTTTCACATAAAGTTCTGAGTGTTTTAAACTTAGATAGATAGTCTTCAATGCAAGAAAAATCACTTGGACTTAAAGTCAGTACTTGATTTTCTAACTGTTGTGCTCGAATAATATTGTGTTTACCAAACACAGATTCAATCTTTTCGCAAGCTTCTTTGGGTTTATCAATTGATTGAAGGTGGAACCTTAAATCAGGAGAGATGGGCATTCTGATTAATCCACGTGCTTCGTCATTCCTATTATCCCATTTGACTTTCTTATCAGCATCAGTGGGTGTTGTTTCCTTTCCCAAAGTAATATGTTACAAGCCCTTACTTCTTAATAAATCCTCCATATGGGATTTCCATTGGAAGTAGTTGGTGTTGGTAAGCAAAATATTACTTGAAGAAGCCATATTAAATATGTAGATAATATGGATTTAAAAACTGAAATTGATGATCCGGATGAAAAGATCTCGAAAAACTAGACGGTTTAAAAAAAACGACATTGAAAACAGACTTCGGATGTGAAAGTTATGCTCGTTTAAAAAAATGCATAAACAGTAACCAAAGGACCACGTGATGCTGTAAGTTGCTTTATGAAGTGACCCACTTTAATAAAAAGAAATGGGGATCACTTTTACAATGAAGTTACTTTATAAAAGGAAATGTTGTATGCAAAATAAATAACTCTAAAATATTAAAGTTACTTATATTGATTCACTTTTAGACTTGAGTGAAACACACTTTACAATGGAGCATGAACTTTTTCAAAAAAAGTAACAAAAAGATAGAGTTCGAACTCAGACCTCTTACTTAATAAAGAAACTTTTAACCAAATGGTCTAGCAAAACATATTGTATTGTTTAGCAAGAGGGATTAGTCAGAGTGTTGTTGTTGTTGTTGTGGAAGATGATCTTGGAGAATTATTGATAAAAAAAACATATTTTAGCACAAGAAAAAAATAAACTTCGATGACATCAAGGGTTAGATCCCGGTTAGCTTACACAAAAGATGCACATTTTGCTATATGTTTCTGATTTTTTGACATTTCATAGGGCATGGGGCAAAGAGAATTTGCATATCTTTTCTGATTTGCCAAGATCACACAGAGCGCGGGGTAAAGATCATACGCAAATCTAAAAGAGTAGCAACCCGGAAACAAATAATATAAAACCAAAATAATACTCTGTAAAATTTAAAAATGGTGTATTCAAGCTTTATACCTCCAGATCTAACTGAAATGGTCGTATCTTGGACAAACATAAACCTTTTCGAGTGAAACGAAAAGTGTTTTTGACTGAAACGAGTGCTCCGGACGCAATGGAACGGTCCTCTCAACCCAAAAATGTACGGATATGGCAGAAAATGGAGATGAGGCAACTCGGCTTCACAATCTCGATCTACAACATGAGTGGATCTTCAAACAGGCTCTGATACCATGTTCAACAACACAGATATTCCAACAGAGAACGAACACCTTCAGTAACCACTCACAAAACCAGATCAAAGATCAACACACCGATGTTTTGACGTGGTAAAACCCCTACGGGTAAACATCCACAGCCCCATCCAACACGGCCACTTGGAGCAATTTATTAATGCAAAAGAAAAAAATTATAGAGAGATTTTACAAGAGAGTTTCTCACAATCGATCATCGACAACTGACCCTCCATGCTCTTTAAATAGAGATCATGCACCAATCGGGTGTTAAGTCATGGATCAATGGTCGTTAAGATCAAGGAGAATATGAACCGTTGAATCACTCTATGTCAGGAACATATCATGACGTCGGATTTCCTAACTACAAATGCATACTAAAGAAACACACTTTTACCTAAAGACACATTAGACCAAGTAGATCTTAACTAACTCCTAAATGTCTAAATATCCTAACATGGAATAGTTATTGATTGCCTATACTGATTGTCTATGATGAAGCTCAAATACTCTCTAACACAATGGCAGATGTATAATCTGCCAACAGTTCCTTGCCAGGTCAGTGAAACTCGGGCACTGTTAATTGTCCCACCAGGGTTCAAGTCTCTCCAATGACACATTTGTGCTTGTGCTTGTGTTAGTTGTACACCAGTACTTGAGATAGTGGTTGGGGCCAGGAGCAAATCCTAGGCATCAGTGGCAGAGTAGATACCCCTCACCCGCAGCCTCTTACCCAAAGGATTCTAGTTCCAATGTTGTTGATTGCACTCACTCCTAGGTGGAGTTAGGTGTGCTAGCAGAATCGAGATAAGTGGAAGCTGGTCTAAAAAAAAAAAGATATATAATCCTGAATGTTAATCTATTGAAAATATGACAGACAATCATGCCCTACACCTGCTTTCAGTTAACTATTTAATTAAAAATTAGTAATCTACTTTTAACTGCCATATTCTTATGGGGTGTTGCTTTAATGATACGGACACCATTAGTCTACACTATGAAACAACAATTCTAAGTCATGCCACAGGAACGTGTTATTAATAATTTAGTAAAAATCAGGATATAGGCAAGCGTGGAAGCTGATTAAAGGGAATAATAGCAGATATTTTAAGGAAGTATAATCAGAAATAACTCATGAAGATGTGTCAACCAAATAACAATATCCTAATTAACCATTTTAATAATAAGTATACTTCAGAAATAGATGTTAATAGTTACCTGTTGTAAGATAGATATGCATCACCAATGTTCCCCGCTATTTTGTTTCGCACTTTCCTTACAAGTATCTGTAGTTAACATTGACATGTGATTAAAACATTCATATATGTTGCTATGGACGTAAATGAATTCTGAGATATTCCTTGTTCAGAATCAGGGTAGCGTATTTCACAAAGCAATAACCTGCACTTCGTCAAGTGGGCCAGCACTAGGATCCCGATTTCTATGAACTACAATTCCGTTGTCACATTTATTGATAAAATGTGCACTTCCGCTAATATCATAGAGACTTGGAGCACCACCACTCCAATTTTGTAACTGATAAAAATGCATATGTATCAGGGAAATTACACAACCCTGGTAGAAAACCACAAGAGAATTTAAGTTAAATAAACTTGCTCAAAATGAATAAAATGTACACACCTGTCTTGGGTGAGCGACAAACCAGACATGGCAATCGTGGTGCTGGGCAAAGCGCTTCACCTTTGTAAGCATCTGGCTCACATACTCAGTTTCCGTTCTGTGATGGTAGCAAGAGTTAAGAAAATCATTTATGAGTGTGTTTTTTTGGTATGTAATTCATTGAAATAAGCAGGGAAGGCAGACAGATTAAAACAAAAATGGTAATTATAGATACAGTTCACATAACCCATGGATTGCAAGGCACTGTCGACAAGCACTATACTAAGGATGTGAATACAAACAAATTTGTTCACTGTTTTCATTTTTCAATAATGAAGTCCAAGAAGTCATGATATGATCTAACTTTGCCTCAAAGAGGTAACCCAGGTATAGACTAGTTAGATCAAAATCTAACCGAACAGTTAAACTTAAATTTAATACATGTAAGCTTTATCATAAAGTCATATAGAAGTCTTCACTTCATAGTTCAAAATAAACATCATTAATGGGAGCCCCACTTTGCCCAAAAATAATACACATATAAAGAGAAAATGCATCTATGATGGGCCAGAGAAACAAATGAAAAACTAAAATGATATCCATGTCAAAGTACAAAACAAGGGTCTCCTTATTGCTACACATGATATGCAATACAGGTGGCTAAACCAACTAGTTCGCATTCATGTTCGAATTCAGTGACAATGAAATTCAGATAAAGAAAGTCACCAGTGTAAAAACAATATGATAAAATTCGCTATTAAATTTGGTGAAGAGAATTACTCAAACATTGTTATAACTTCCTAAAAACATGTAAGATTAAATATATTGTTGAAAAACACACATGCACACATATACCCCTGTGTGTTTCCTTTTTTAATGTTTAACAAAAACAAAACGAATCTTTCTTTTTTGGACATGCTTTGTATAGTAACTTACAGCTCTCCTTTGGCTAAGCTGGCATGCTATGAAGGACATCTCTATGCTCTCAAAATCACTGAGTACTTTCCCCTCGGGGGTTTTGACCCCAAGTCTCTATGTTAAAACAACCTGATTGTCAATTTTTAAAACCCAGCATGCAGAATTTTTCTTGCCAATAATTTATCTACCCAGAAATTAAATCAATGCTGATAAAAACTTCTGTAAACTATGCAGAAAATTACAGCGGAGGCAACATGAAACCAAGCACATAAAACATAAACTCGGGAAATTTACCCTGGAAACCCCAGTGTGGAGAAAACCAGCAAAGAGGGGCTTTATTGGCTTCAGAGGAAATTATTTTACAGCAGTAATAAAATCAGAAATTTCTTGCAGCAAATTTCTGCTCTTTCCCTGGCTGTACAGCCGAACACAAATAAGCTTGTACGGCCCAGGAATTTCACACTGCAAACTTGGCCTGTACGGCCCTCTGAAATTGACCTCTCCTTCAGCTGTATGGCCTCCACAAATTCGCCCTGGTTTGCTGCTGCATTGCCCCAGGAAAATCGGCCTCTTTTGCTGTTGAACGGCCTCAAGGAAATCGGCCCTCTTGCTGCTGTACAGCCTCCTGAAATTCAGCCATCTTGCTTGCTGTTGTACAGCCTGCTGTACAGCCTTCTTTCTTAGCCCAGGTCACCCTCTCTCTCAGCCAGCAAATCACTCTCTTCCTCAGCCAAGCGCCCTCTTCTTCAGCTCAACTCAATGTCTGTTGTGTCCTCACCCTCGACCTCCTTTTATCACTCTATTTCTCCTTCTCATGAAGTTTCTAGAAGACTCCAGAAATTCAGTTTAAGTGAAATATTATTTCCTTAACTCAAAAACTTAAGAAATCTGAGCAAAAAGCCAATAAAAATTGTTTACATAATTTTTATGGTTTTCCTAAGTCAAAACTTAGGATAAAATTAAAATGTTCATCTGGGTATTAATTAATTGTCCATTAGTGTGCCTTGGACACTTACGTCTATGTTGGGACACCTTTCAAACTACAAAATAAACACTCCCTCTTAGCAAGGAAGGTGTTCGGCACCACCCCCAACTTATCCCTAAAGAAGACAAATTCGTCTTTCATCAAGGCCTTCATGAGAATGTCTACCGCCTGTCCACCTATAGGCACATACTATAGCTTCAATGACCCTTTCTACACACAATTTGATGAAGAGAAATTTGTGTTAGAAATAAAGGGATGTGCTCGTTTTTCCATAGACAATATAGCAATATAGGCACAAAGGCCACCCCCGAGCACCTTAACCTTGACAGACAAAGTAATTCCGATAGCAGATCGATAGCCAACCAAGGCTAGCGCACCCTTCTCCAAGGATAGAGCACCAAGCAAGAATAACCAGAAACCAAGCAGAAAGTCCAAACCATAACCAAGAGAAAGTCCAGACTCCAAACCATAACCAAGAATGCCAGTTGCAGCAGCTGCAACTGCACTCCCTCTCCAAACTTGCGCACCACTAGTCCTTATGCAGTTGTGAGAGTGAGAGTGACAAATGAGCTCTAGTGCCCTCTATTTATACTGCTCTATCTCACTTGACTGGGCCGACTTCTCTTTCTGGAGGCTAATAACTCAATATTAAATATTCTCTTGAGTCGACTTGTCTCCTAGGGTTATTATCCAACGTTTTAGGGTTTCTCTTGCTTCCCGGAATATTCTAGCCTTGTCAAAGGTTACACGTGGAGGTTAATACCTCCCGCAGCTACCATAATATCAACAATCTGATCTCAATGTGCTTGCATCTATCAGGGAACACTGGATTCTTCAAGAGCTTGATGCAGCTTTGATTGTCACAGTGGATGACCATAGTCTCCAACTCCTACCCAAACAACCCCATGAAAAGATTTTGAAGCCAAATGGTATCACATGCTGCTAAGATGGTTGCCATGTACTCTACCTCAGCAGAGATCAATGCAATTGACTTTTGCTTCCTACTGAACTAGGAAACAACTATTGATCCCAAGCTAAAACAACACCCTCAAGTGCTTTTCCTGTCCACTGTGTTGCCTACGCAATCTGCATCTTTAAATCCCATCAGCTTCACTCCATCTCCCTGGAGATAACTCAACCCATACTCAATCATGCCATGCAGATATCTCAAAACATGCTTCGTTGCTACTCAGTGTACTTGTTGATGATTTTGTAGCTTCGGGAGGCATTCCAATAAGAGGCCAATGTATCAGGCATGTGGGAATCTTCGTTCGCACCAGATTAGCCTTTCGTTTCGGTAAAATTGCCCTTGGGATGAAGCTAGGGTCTCATGGGAATTGATAGGCTTTGTGGGCTTGTGTTGGGGTTTCACACCCACAAAGAAGAAAAAAATATTATAATTAATTGTTGAGTTTAGGAAGAGCTCCTAAACTCACTCATTGGACTCCTATAAAAGGAGAGGAGGAGATTGTGACGTTTCATTGTGTAATTATGGAGCTAGCATAAGTGAGTTAGAACTTGTGCTAGAAGAATGGAGATTTCAGCAAGGGAATTTCTGCACCAAGGCAATCTGGCCTAGGGTTTTTTGGTCTTTCTATCTTTGATCTTGATAGGGAGAGAAGCCACACATGTGGAGGAGTGGTTGCAGTTGACGCCACACATGTGGACAAGAGGCAGCAGCTTAGGAAAACAGATCGCACATGTGGTACAGACCATACATGCGGACTGTACAAGTCTATAGAGAAAGTTGTACAGATCCATATAGCAGGCCGCACATGTGAGGGTAGCAGATCAGCCGCACGTGTGAATTTCTGAGCAAGAAAACAAGTCCATACAAGCTGACGTCAGCAGGTCGTACAAGTGACCTATAGCAGACTATTGATTGGACATTTTGCCAAGTAATTTGCTGAGTTTAGTTACTAATTTTTCTAAACAAGTGAGGACAATTTTTGTCCTTTGTTTTGGTGATTTTTCTTATTGTAAAGAAGATTGGTTTTGCCTTCAGAAAATTTCTGAAATTGACATTTACAGAACAGAAAATTTGTGTCTCAAATGTGGAAATGATTTATCTTACATCTTGATGTTTCCGCTATTGTAAAAATTTTGTCATAATTTTAGTGTAAAGTTGTTTAGTGATAACAGCTAGGGTTTTACTGTCGGATCACTAGGACGCAATTTTCAGATCTGAAATTAGTCACATAGAGTTGCATGTGAAAATTGACCCGGTATCAAAGCTTAAGTTTGAAGGAAGAGAGGGAGTCATCTTTTGAGACACAATTGAGCAGATTTTTTGTTCTAGGCAAGTCACCATGGAGACTTGGTTAGTAGATAGTGGAACTTCTTGTCATATGACAAGATCACAGAAATCACTCACCAAATTGATAGAGGAGAACTATCGATTGCAAGTGGAATTTGGTGATAATGCCAAGTTTGCAGTCAAGGGAATTGGCACAGCCTCATTTCAATTGAAGTCCGGAAAGCCCCTCAAGATGCGATAAGTGTTGTATGTACCTAGACTAAAGAAGAACCACAGGGGCTTCACCTTGTTGATCTATATCTTATCACGTTCATTCATCAAGGGGGTTTTTAAATTGTGAAAAATCAAATCAATATATTGTAGTTATTGGGGGTGGTGTGGGTATCGGGGGATTTATAAGTATTGGGGGGAATAAAAAGGGGTATCTAGTAAAAATAGGGGTTTCATTTATTGGAAACATGTATTGGGAGGGGGGTTTGAAAAAGGAAATTTTGGAGGGATTTATAAATATCTAGTGAAATTAGGGGTATTCTTTAATATCCCATGAATGCAAGTACTATGTCATAGGTTCACTTAGTGAAGACCTCATGAGAAGAACCTACGTTTTATCTCTGCCATGGAGGACAGAGGGTATGTTGTGGCATTCGTAGATGGTCAGGTTCTTGCTTTCCCAAAGGGATTGAGTCTTGACTCCGCAAAAATCATTGGTACTCGTTATGGAAGTGTCTACAAGTTGACTGGTCAACCAACTCTAGCCCTGCTACATGACAGTGATAATCTATGCAAGTTCTGGCATAGGAGATTGGGACACTTACATCACTAGGCACTTCCAGTATTAAGGAAGATGGTTACAGGTCTTCCAGAGTTAGAAACTGAATACCAGGGAGTATGCAGAGGTTGTGCACTTGGCAATAATTCCAATGCGGATTTTCCAAGCAGTGACAGTAGATCCAAGGATATCCTAGACCAAGTACATTCAAATGTGTGTGGACCAATGTTAGTTCCATCTGCGAGTGGTTTTCAGTATTACGTGACCTTTATTGATGATTATTCCAGGAGGACATGGATCTTCTTCATGGGGACCAAGGATGAAGTCTTTAGTTGATTCAGGGAGTTCAGAGCTCTGGTGAAGAATCAGACAGAGAAGAAGATCAAGGTTTTGAGGTTAGATAATGGAGGTGAGTACACCTCCAACGAGTTCAAGAACTTTTGTAAGGAGACCCTGAGGGAGGCAAAGGAGTATGTTGGAGAGCCTCAGAGACTGATGAGAGAGAGTAGGGCGCCAGAGAGGTTTGGGTCCCAATTGGCTATAGTGACGAGCATATCAGAGTCAAAGAACACTTTTGATGAGAAGGTTCCAAAGTTACTCACCGAGGCTTTGCCAAGAGGATAAGATGTCCACTTTAGGGACAAGTTTGCAGGGGTGAGAGACACTTTCCTCTATAAGAGGGAGTGTTGAGATTTGGGTACCAAGGAAAGTGGTCCACTTGTGTTTGTGAGTCTCTAAACACAAAGGGGGAGAGTATTACCCTGATGCTTGTACTTTATGTTATAATTTCACTTAAGTCCTAAATTCATAAAGTGACATTAATTTCACTTGAGAAAAGTGAATTAATGAACATAAAGTGAACTATGGAAACTTAAGTGAGATTATGAGATCTAATCTCATCCACTCGTCTTGGAGAAAGGCTTAGAGCTAATCTGGGCCCTTGGTTTTCTAGGTTAGCCTTGAGATTAGGCTAAAGGAGGCAAAGGAGGGAAAAGTAAGATTCATTCATTCACTTGGAGTTAGAGTCAAAGAGAAAGAGAGGAGAAAAGAACTTGGAGAAGAGGAAGAACAAGGGCGCACCATTCTTGAGGAGGCTTGAGCTTGAGGAGGTGCTTTAGTGAGAGGCTAGGGCGCATGAGCTAGTGGTTTCTTCTTACTTAGAACGTGAGCTAGTAGGAGGGCGCACTCAAGGAGTGAGGCCGCAACTAGCAAGGGAGGGGGCGCACTTGTATGTGGTCGCATTTGTGCCTTGAGGGCGCATTACTTGGAGAGAGTTTTCTTGGGAGAGGGCGCACCTTTGTGGAAAAGGGGGTGCAAGTTTACATCTAGCAGGAAAGGGCTTCAAGGAAGGCGCTACACTTCTTTCAGTTAGGCAAAGCATCTAGAGGGGTGCAAGTCTACTCTAGCAGGCACAAAGAAAGAGGGAACTCCATAGCAAGCTTGAGAAGAGTTGCTTATGTATCAGGTTCCATGGTTTCATTTCTTTGATTGTAGCATTTGCTTGAAGACTCAATAATATATCTATCTCTCTTACTGGTTTTCCCCTTGGGGGTTTTTCCAAGGTCATGTTGACCAAAAATACAAGTGTTAAATTGTCATGGTTTGCTTAGTATTTTCAGCTTGTATTTGTTAAAGATTCTAGAGGTGTATTCAATGTTTAATGCATGTTAAAGAAGGCTAACTTGGACAGCAAAACAATCCATCATTAAACATTATAACAAGAGGCATTAAAGAGAATCAAGTCAAAGCTTAAAGGCAGAATAAGAGGGCAGAATTTCAGACCTGTTAGCAGCCTTCAAAC
>SNQJ01S0199735.1:0-17044 GCA_010110895.2 Picea sitchensis | reverse complement strand
TATAAATTATTTAATTTATTTTAGGTGACATTTTAAAAAGGATTGACAAAATATTAAAAAAGGAAAAGAAAAAGTAGTGTTAGGTTACACATATTTTATAATGATAATTTTTCCTAATCAATACTTAAAATTAAATGGGGGTAGTATTTGGTTTTATATATAATATTAAGGTTAAAGGGTATTACAAAACATATGACCGCACTTGAGGTAGTCGAGCTATGACCATAGGAGACACTTGATTTTTTGCAAAAACTATTTAAGTTGAAATTACCTTTTGGTTTTGGAGTAATACCTAAAACGTCTTTTGATTGGCTAAGAGTCTATCTTCTCATACGTAAGGAAATATGTTAACAACCCAAGTCCCATAAGCATTCACATATAGAAAACACTTGATCTGGATTATTTTCAGCATGAACTGAGAGAAGAGATATAATAAAGAAATGTACAGAGATATATCATATCTCCAATAATATAACATAGATTTATTAGAGATATAACCATAAACATAGAGATACAATAATACACAATTTATATTAATGAGCGAAATGTACAAAACTGTAGAAATACAGAGTGAAAGACTCACTAGAATGGTGGAATCTTATCTCTAATAAGAGATGTGATGGCTACTCACATTCGCGAGAAGATGATTATTACAATGAGGCTCCAAAGGAATTTTTAACATAAATAAAATCCAAAACCCTAACCCCAGAAGATGAAAATCCAACAGTTTTGTGGTTGTTTTGGGTAGTTTGGTGTATCAACTTCCTAAGGGTGTAACTTTGGCATATAATCTATGTTTCAGGCACACAAGAGATCATTGGAAATGTATCGATGATGAGATTCATTTTTGGGGCTCAATCATAGCATTCAAATTTTTTGAGATGTTGAATGTGAAAAACTTCATTTAGTCCCTCAAAATGGCCCTGAAAGTTTAGGAACTGAAAACTACTAAAAATAGTAAATTTCCAGTAGACTATTTTGAGTGAGTTGGAATAGCTGGGTGGCCACCGATATCCACATGGATCAATCCTCCATCCTTAGGAAGTAATATTCTCCATTTTGTTGAGTTATTGGGGAAGAGGGGGAAGCATTTGTTGAATGTGAACCTTGGTGAGTTGCTTTCCTTGCTGAAGAAGTTGCGTTGCTTGGCTTGTGGAAGGCTATTGAGAACCTGTTGTTGGAAGGGTTGGAATTTTGTAACCAGTCTAGATACATGATATGAACATGTGTAGAAGGCGTCTTTGCACTTTTCTTCAATATTGTCGAGTTGCTTCTCCTGGATAGAAGGTGTTTGGACTTAGGATGTAGTGGTTGTCGTGTCCTTTTGTTCACCTTTTGAATAGATTGTGAAGAAGTTGAATTTTGTACTATGATATACTACCTTGTAGCATTGTTTAGGTGGGACATTAGTTAGAAATACCTATGGTATCTTGTAGAGATGACCCCTAAGAGTAACAATGACACTACGAGGTCGAGACTCATAAATAGCATGGTGCTTCCACATATATGGTTGGCCCAAAAGAACATCATAGAAATCCAGTGGGGAAACATCACATAATATCTCATCCTTGAAGGGTTGGATGTCATATGACAATCAACATTGTTGGTTGACATAGAGATATCATCCCTGGCGAAGCCACTCGATGTTGTATGGTTGCGGGTGTGGTGTTTTCGATAATCCCAACTGTTTGACGAACTCTGTTGAGATGAGGGTTTTCTAGTTTCTACTATCAATATTGAAATTCAATGGGGTCCCCGTCACCCACACATGTGAAGGGAGGAGGTGCTCCCCCTTTTCAAGATTTGTTGGTTCTTCTAGTTGAATTGTTGTGGTCGCGACAATAACAGTGGGGTCTGCGTCGATAATCTATCTTCTCCCATTATTTTTTGAATCAGATTTTGAATCTGGATTCAGATCTTTTTCTTTCATCTCAGCCACCAATGATTGTTTTCAGCGACATTAATCAATGTTGTTCCAGGGAATTTTGTGGAAATCGCACCACTTTCCAGTGTCCTTCTTCGTCTTTTCGTGACCCTTATTTTCCTATGGATTAGACTAGTTTTAGGGAGGTTGTTTGTCTGGGTCATTTTTATCATAATTTGGTTCTTGTGGATTTGCAGACCCGAACTCCTATTTGTTCTGGTGCCTAAATTTCTACTCGATTTTGACATAATATCGATAGGAAACTCCCAACGATGAGATATCTAGAAACTCCATGATATGGATTTTATGAGAAGAAAAAAATGAATACATAATATTATTATTCTAAACACAAAAACACATGGATAACAGATATACAATAAAATTGGTTTCTATTCAATAACAAAATGTGCTAAAACTATAAAATGCAACGGAAAACAAGATTGTTAGAATGGTGGTGGCTTATCTCTAAGAATAGATGTGACAGTTGCACTCATTCGCAAGAACATGGCTCCAATGAGGCTCTCCAATCCTTTTTACAATAAATAGGAATGTTAAAACCCTAGACATCCAAAAACCTAACTCTAGGAGATGAAGCGTCAAAAGTCATGTGGGCCCCGTTGGGGTAAGTTAGTACATCAACTTCTCAGGGTCGTAACTTTTGCATACGATCTCCATTTTAGGCACACGATAGCCCGTTGGAAAGGTGTATCCAAGGAATACACATGTTTCCACTAGAATGTGATTGTGTCTATTTTTTTACTGTGGCGATCCCTAAAAACGTTGTTTAGGGCCTCAAAATGACCCCGAAAGTCGGGGACCCAATAACTAGAAAAAAAATGCCAAAATGAGCTAGTTGGAATAGGTGGGAGGCCACTGACATCCATATAGATAAATCCTACCCCCTTAGGAAGTGATGGTCTCCATTGCATTGATTTTCCCCATCAGATGATGAAATTTCTGTTGAATTCGGCCCCGGGTGAGCGAGTTGCCTTGGTGTAGGAGATGCCCTGTTTTGACAACTTGATAAAGATGGATCTTTTGTTGGCGAGTGCCCTTGACCTGTGTGTCCACAATATGATCATTGTATTCCTGTTTCATGCAATTAGGGTTGAGCTATGTGGATATCAATTGTTTTTCTATATATGAGGTGTCCAATAATGATGGGAAATATGGTTGAAGGAGATTTATGTTGAACATTGGGTGCGGGCCAAGGAAAGGGGGAATATTGAGCTCAAAATCATTGTCACCCATAGCCTTGGTGATGGTGTGAGGTCCATAACAGAGTGGGCGAAGATTTCAATGCGGCCCTGTAAGGTGTTCTTTCTACAAGTGCAACCACACTTTATCTCCAAACTGAAACTTATGTGGTACCCTGTGTTAATCATGGCACTTATTGCACTTGGAATTAGAATTCTATAAAATATCCTGAACCTTTTGGCAGATCCATTGGATCCTCTCAATGAACCGGGAGGCTTTTTAAACTTCATTTGGAGTAGGAGATGAGTCGGTTGGGGTGGCTGTAAGAGGTAGTGCAACATCCATGGGACCCAATGGTTGAAATATGAACCCAACTTGAAAGGGGTTGTTGGAGCCGCCTTTCTCAATTGGTTTAAATGTAATTCTTAAAATCAAAGGTTGGCCTTTCAATTGTCTTTTACTTCGTGACCTTTACCCACTGAAAATCTCAGTAGTCCTGATATGCGAAGTGGCGATGGTCATTGTACTCCTAAGCCATTTCCATTTAATTGTTAAACGAGATTTTTCACTTTTTAATACCTCGGGATATCATGTTTTGGGAGTTACAAGTCACACGGTTCCCAAGCCTCGATGAGCGAAGTCGTGAAATAACCTTGAAATCTTACCTAGGTTAGCGCTGAGAGTAAAGTTCCTTAAACCTTAGTAAAGTGTTGTCGGGATTTCACGTCTCGGCGATCGCTCTCCCCAAAATTCTTACCGTCATAACTCCGATAGGTGAAGTTGCGAGATAGTTTTGCAAGTCACCCGGGTTAGTGTCAGGGGTAAGTCGTTTTAATCTGTAGTTAAACAATGTCGGGGTTTCGCAACTTGGCATTCACTCTTCCAAGAAACTATACCTTCGTAGCCCCGAGTCGTGAAATCGTGATATTAATTAAACACTGACTAATTAAATATTGATTAATTAAACACTTAATCCGGATCACGTTTTTTGCTTAACTAGATTGCGTCATCGCGATCTCAGCTTTTAGGGGTTCGAAGGATAGGACTGAAATCTCCCAATGTGGAAAATTCCAAAAAGGGTGATTAAAGTTTAAAGAAAGCCTAATTAAAGAAGCTAAGCCAGATTAATCAGTGCATTAATACAAATATTAACACGCACCATCTACGGGTTAAATTTAAATTTTTTTGCGCTAACTTATGTCTTGACCCATCAAAATTTATGGCATTTATTTGAAATGAGGTGAAGTGATAGGTAAATATATTATTTTTATTGCTAAATATTTCTCAAAAAACAATTTGACCATTCTGTTCATAAGGACGTTGGGGTTTTAAATGGTCGAGATATAGAGTTCTTTCTCTCATTGTTTCAAATTTCATTTCTATCTTGTGCAAAGAAGCTTTTCTCATCAGGATAATTTCTATATGTATACACATTTTTACTACAGGAGAGCTAAGTCAGAATCCTCTATCATGGCTCCACGAAAAGCACCCAAGGTGATTGCTGAGAATTCAGGGCAAGGCTCAGATACTGTTTCTGATACTTCTTCCCGAAGTATTGATTCTGTTAGAACCTGGTCATACATCTCCGAGGTTCTTCAGCCCGAATTGGTGAACTGTTCAGATGATTCCAACAATAATCAGAAGGATGTTTTAGCCACCAAATACAAAATCGTCGTTCAAGCAGAGATGCATAAGATAGCGGCCAGGCCATGACTCCTTCCCTATTATGATATGATCCGATGGGCACTAGATCATGTGGATATCCCAACCAGAACTATTATCAGTGAGCAGAAGGTGACCATCGGGACCTTCAGACCAGAACATTTGCAGTCGATGTACCAATTGTCACCCACACCAAACTTCTCACATAATGTCGAGTTTCTGGAAGATTTTAAGCGGAAAGAATGCGAGCAATTCGACAGAAACTTGTCTGATCTGATGAAGGATTGGGTCTCGCACCCTGCAAAGTTCAGGGTAGATGGTAACAGAGTTTATTCAATCTCTTCCTTAGAACCACAATTCAAATATATAGCAATGATGACCTGTAGGTTGTATGGGAAGGAGGACACCATAGATTGTTTTCTCCCATGGGTGCCTCTCATTCATACATTCGTTGAAGTTTGTTCCTTCGACTGGGCCAAATTGTTGTCAAACAGTTTAACCAGCCGAATTATCGAATATCGGATGCAGAGGGTGAATGGGAAGGCCGCTTCATTTTTTATGTCTTCCTACATCATGGATGTTGTTTGTTTCATGATTCCTTTCCCTCTAAAGAGTTGGAGCTGGACTCCATCTAAGATTGAGCCTATCCATGTCTACCACTCAAAACTTTGGGAAAATAAGGCCACATAATTCAAATATGAAATTTTCAATTGCGTAATGGTACCAATGCATGTCTCCTTCTTCGGCAACCCACCGCCCAGGATTTCATATAGCATCACCACCAACTTGAGCAATGTGGCCGATTGGTATGTAGAGGTGGAGTTTTCATACATCAGGGTTTTCAGCACTTCTGTTCCCCCCTATGCTCTACCATTATTCATACCGAATAGGCTGGTTTGTCGTGAAATCACTAGGCAAACTGTGATTGGTGGCATAAGAAAAGAGCTCAAAGGATTTTCAAAGAAGTTATGGCCACCCTTCCCCATTCATTTGAATACATATTCTTTATTATATTTCGAACATGCAAAAGCTGAGGCAGTGGCTTTGGAGGATATTAAATTGATCCACATTGAGTTTAAGAAGCACGACCCACACAGGATCGTGGGTAATCACATGGAGAGTTGTGGCCTTAAAAGGTATGAACATGAGAATTCTCCTCATGACGACATCTTTCGAGGGGTGAGATCCTATGCCGAGTTCCTAAGTCAGATTCAAACCCTGTCGCCAGAGGAGATGGTTGATTTCTTCAAATTTCAGGAACACCGACAGAGCTGCCTTCCCCTAGTCTTACAGGGTAAGAACTCACCGACTGGAGATGTACGACAAATGGAAGCCAAGGGCTCCAAATATTCAGGACCTGACCAAGAGGAACACTAGGAAAAGAAGAAGCAAACCGGGGGCGCGAAACAGGAAGCCAAGATCCCCAACCCTCCAAGCAAGCCAGCCTCGGATGTTACCCCAGGGAAATCATCTAAGCAGATCGGTAGTGCCATCGTTTCTGTTACTCCCCTACATTCCAAAAAGGGAATCCCAGATGCAGGATGGATTTTCGGCGAAGAACTAACGCCCATAACTATGGAAGAGTTGCCTCCGAACGAATTTTTCTTCGATAAGAAGAGAAAGGTCGTTGTGAAACAAGAACTTTATCAAGAAAAAGGCATGGTAGCCATGAAATTTAAAATCCTTGTTGATGGGAGAGCCATGAAAAAAGAGGAATTTTCAATTCATATAGCATGGACGTTGGGGGATTTTTATATAGCCAACCAATATTCTGTCGAGTCCTTAAAAGAACAGTTGAAGCGGAAAAACCGCTTGATCAAAACTTTAGAGGCTAAGCTGGCTACATCAGAGGCAGTTGCCAGAGATCAGGTGAACACAGGTATAGAGAAATCTAGAGCAATTGATCAAAATAAAATCGAACAACTTTTCCAGTCGTTGTTCCCATTCTGATGATTGCGTGGTGCGGAACTATCTAACCCCCCAAATTTCGTTTTTGATTGCGTGGTGCAGTGGTTCGGTTCCACTTTTCGTTTCCATTAGCTGGAGGTGGTCTCCAATTCCCCTGCGTGTTTCACAATTCCCTGCGTGCATGATTCCAGTTGTTCCCTGGGCCGAGCGTAGGGTCAGGGAGGCTGAGCGGGCAAGCGCGAGCTCAATCCCCGAAATGCAACACAGACTTCTTATATACGTAATAGTTGATCGTGAGAGGTTATCAACATTTAAGTAAATTTCTTTCCATTGTTGGGGTTGGACACCTTTACTATACCATGCCGTACCTATCCCTCATCATGCCAAATATATGTTTTTGTGCACCTATAGCACTTATATATACCATAACCTTTACTAACCAAATTGAGCCTCTAGATGGATAGTGTGGGCGGGTGGATAATTCTAATGAGATAGGGCGGAGGGAGATGCCTATTTCCCTACTCCTTGGTCAGTAAAGCATTGACCTCTAAGTAAGTACAGTGGGGGGAGTAGAGTATCAAATCCAATCTCGAACAAACATAGTAGGCGGCCCAAACTAGCCAATCACAGATAAGCCAACAAGAGTAATTGATAAGGCAATTACAGGCCAAATTAAATTTTTCCGAAAACTAGGTGACAGATATCGGGATATTTCAATCCCAAGCCATAGAAATTCGAAAAAGAGTGTCAGTAGCTCAGCAAGATTTACTTGCTAAAGTGGAGACCATTCAAAACCTTTGCCAAATCATTGATCAAGTGTTGGAGGACATCTCCTTGAGAGAAAGAGAAGTTGGGGCAGCTTGAGTTGTTTTCCAAGAGGCTGTTATAGCCATGACAAAAAAGGAAATGGGTAGTAGTTCCAAGCTCTCCATCCCATAGCAGACTAGAGGTAACATCTTACTGAAGGCATGGGAATGAAATATATTAGAGAGTAGAGAGCGAGCTAAAGAGGTAAGAAACTTTTGTGAAGAAACCCTTGGGGTGATAGATGAAAGTTTTTTGGGTCTTGATAGTGAAAGCAACACTGGGACACTGGGACACTGTGCCAGGTGGATATAGCCAAGCACCTTCTCAACATCAAGGAGAATGAAGAAAGAGAGCAGGATGAAATAACACATGTAACCCAGACAGATATAGTCCAAGTGGATAAGTGGCTAATAAAGCCAAGTGTACTGTTATGTTCTATCACCTCTAAATACCAAAAAGTAGGAGGAAGGTTTCCACAGTTAGAGAAGGATTGTTACACCTTCGAGGCAAACAACCAAGCAAAACCTTCCAGGTTGATAACCCAATCGGTGGAGAGGTGTGTCACTTGCACACAACAGGCGAAGGGGCAGTTTTCGGGTACCAAATAATGACATGTGTCTTCCTATTCAATTTTTAGAACCCGAAGTTTAAATAAAGGAAGGTGCTCCATCCGCCTGAAAGAGGACAAAGACAAAGAATTGAAACGCAAAAATCTCCTTTTTGTAACCGAAAAAACTCCTGGAATGATTGAGATTCTAGCATGTAGAAGTTTGTATAAATATGAAATTAGAAAAAAGAAAAGAGGTTATACATTTTTGGTCGATTGTAATAGAGACTCTCTCCTTTTGAAAATTAATACAAAGCAATCTGAAGACTCCTGATTCCATCAAGACTGTGTTATGAGTTTGTTTCCTCTGTGATTTCATATTCAATTTTACTTCACATATATATGTCTGATTAATGTTTCACTGCAATTTAGTAAACCCTCTACTGTGGTGATCAATTTTTAGTCATCTATATCATTTATATCATTTCCTCTGTATCGGCTATTAGCAGGTACAAGACCTGTGAACTTTTTAGATCTTCATATTTTATGCTTCGTCAAATTTCTTCTTCTGTTTACAAGGTGAGATTCTCCCTTGATAGGAGCCTCACATTATAGACAACTTAATGTTTTTCTCACATTTCACACACCATTTATTTAAAAGATAACTCATTTACGGGAAAAGGCCTTTGGTTTTCACTTTATCCTCAATATCGGATTCAAAAGTTCTCTTTTATACGATCAAATTGATACACCATCAAAAACCTCAAACCCTCCTTTAATTTTCCTGTTCCTCTATGACTGTCCTTGTTGCAAGAAAGCCTAATATTGAACATGGCTTGTCGGACCAGACCCATATTTCTTTGAACCTTTTTGATACCATACTTAAAACAACCACCACTCGGGTAGAACTTGAACGTTCATGGGCTGCGATTGAACGGGATACAAGCATCCAGGAACAGTTGGAAGCGAGACAGTGACAACCTGGAAATCAGCCTTAGCTTCCCTTCCCGAAGGTTGATTCTTCCCCTTTTTATCCTTTACTCACTTTCATATGCCTAGAAACTATACTTTCTAAGCCTTAAGTACAGACTTTGGAACAACATCTTTCTGGCGTCATTGCCGAGGACGAAGTTACGAAACCTTTTCCTTGGGAAGAACGACATTTTTTGCAAGTTTCTCCCTTTGATAGTGAACAAAGAGTGAACACCCTCTAAATTATTTTGTTACATTTCACTTGGCGACTCCACATTTAAATAAGCTGGCATTCAGTTGAAGGAACACTAGAAAAAACCCAGATGGTAAACAGACCACGCCCATTTTTGATCCCGAAAAAATATTGAAAACAAGAGGTTCCCTTAAGCCAAATACTACAATCTACCAGATTAAGTACCCAAAAACCAAGACCAAGAGTTCTTTTGAACCTTCAACTTCACACAATTCCCCTCCTAAAACCCTCAATCCAACCTTACTTCTCTTTGAGATTAAAAGTAAAATCCCTCTGACAACCTATGGCATACAAAAAAGTAAAAACCCCGCATTGAATTTATCAGAGATCGATATCCCGTCGACTCTTCAGTTAGATTTCACTAACTCACCAAGTCTCAAAGAGTATACCATATACTCAGATTCCACACCCGTGGGTTCCCCAGATTACATCTCTTTCAAATCTAAGGAGCCAAGTCCTTGCATCTCTTTTCACTCGTCTTCGGTTTTCTTGTCTTTCGAAGAAGCTAGAAATTTGCTTTTAGTCTTCCAGAACCTTCTATATAACACACCGTTTCTATCCAGTAGTACCGATGGCAGTCACCGGAGGAGGAGGTGGAGGGGTCTTAGGAGGGGGAGGTGTAGTGGCTCTAGGAGTAGGAGTGGGGGGCCAAGGACCTCCCCCGCCTCCTAGAGTTTTTGCTAAAGTAGTTGCAAGATATGTGCCTTTGGTCCTTCTCGTCCCTCTTCATGACCTTCCTGAAAATTACATAAAAAACTTACCTAAATTTACGGAGGAAGGGGACTTGACTGCATCCGAACATATAAAATTATTTGATCAGTTCGTCGATATCCTAGGTCTCGAACATGAAGACGTATATTCAAGGCTATTTTTTCAGACTTTCGAAGGAAAGGTATGAACTTGGTTTTGAAGTCTACCCGCAGGATTGATATTATCCTATGATGCCCTAGAAGACTCCTTTCTTAGACAATGGGGCAAAAGGAAAGACCATATGTATTATTTGATAGAGTTCGGCTCTTTAAAGAAAAAGACTTTGGAAATTGTTATGGAATTCATTCAAATATTTAACAAGTTATATAATAAGATCTCGGTCGAAGTTAAACCATCCCAACCCGCAGCCAAGGTAACCTTTGCGGGAGCCTTCGAACTAGATTTCACACTTCTTTTGAGAGAAAGGAGGGGGGCTACCCTAACCTAAATGCAAGAGGATGCCGTAGAAATCGAATCTAATATGATGGCTTCTGGAAAGTTGAAAACCAAGGTAGAAACAGGAAACCAAGAAAACAAATGTTTTAGGGAACAAGCAGGACCCTCAGGGTCCAATAGATCCATAGACGACAAAATGGATGATATGGCTAGGATAATTAAGGAGTTATAGAATAAGATTTCTAGAATGGAGCTAGATCAATCCAAGGCCGATCCTTTCATTAAGAGAGAATTCAAAAGAAACCCCAATCCTCAAAATCAACAAAGGCAGATTAAAAATGAAGACCAGAAAATTCAAGCCCCTTTAAAAAATGAAAATTTTATAGGAGGAAATGACCTGCAAGATTTCGAGGGTCTGGAAGAAGATGTGACAAATTTGGGTGATGACTTCACTTGGCCTTATTTAACCAAAGAGGATTATGAGAAGTCCTTAAACACACAGCGACCGTCAAATAAAGATGATGACATAAACAACATTGATTTTGTTGTATGTCAAGAAATGATCGATTTTGTAATGGATGAGGTCCAACCTAGGTATAACCTGAGGTCTAAAAACAGACCTGCGTTGACTCCTCAAACCAAGAAAATTCTCCCTAGAGTTGAAGTATACGAGCCCACCCCAAAAGAGACCGAGACATCTAATAGAAAAATGAAAGGGGAAAACTCGCTAGATCCCAAAGTAAAGGAGGTTGAGACCCAAACAAAGGAAACCAAGACAACCGAAACACATACACCGGTAGATAAAATCACGGGTGATAAATCAACACAAATGAATAAATTAGAAAAGAAGGAGTCTGGGGTTTCGACCAAAGAAATGAACAAAGGTAGTGGAGGGTTCAACCTCGAAAATGAGATAAATAAGATAAAAATACCAATCCCTTTGGTGGAATTAGCAAAGAATCCTGTATATCGAAAGCAGATGACCAAAGTGATAGGTTTTTCAGATCTAGAAATTCAATCTAACGTGATAAACTTGGAATATGATAGGACCAATATCACTTTTGGTCCACATTTCGAGGGTGCCAGAGACACCGTCGCTCCCTTCTATATCACCTTGAATGTGCATGATCGACTTATGCATAACTGTATGCTAGACTCTGGGGCCTCACATAATGTGATGCCCAAAACTATTATGAATAGACTAGGCCTCGAGATCACCGGGCCTTATGGAGATCTCTACTCTTTCGATTCAAGAAGAGTTAAGTGCATGGGTATGATAAAAGATTTAGTATTCACTCTTGCACATATCCCTTTGAAAAGCATCCTGATGGATGTAGTTATTGCCGATATACCCCCGAAGTATGGATTACTGCTATCTAGGTCGTGGGGACCCAAACTTGGTGGGTCCCTTCAACTAGACATGACCTACGCCACGATTCTTGTGTTTGGTGGACAACTTACTCGGCTATATAGGGAAACGAGGCTAGCCTACACAGTCAGTGACCCTCATAATCCTAACAATTATCCTGTTTATATTGCCGATCAAGATCTAGGAAATTGTATTCTGTCTTTTGATGATGATGTAAATAGTTGTGCAGAAGAGAATTACTTAGAAAATAATGAATCAGGAAAGACATATGAAAATATGCATAGCACTGGGATTTGGAAAATGTTTTCTGATGGTTCCCTGTCATGTGAAGGAGTGGGTGCGGGAGTACCTTTTGTGGCACCTAAAAACGAATTTGTTTTCCCTTTCTCTTACAGGCTTCAGTGGGATATAGACTACAACAATAACGTATGTGAGTATGAAGCCTTAGTCTTAGGGTTGGAAGATGCCAGGAAGTTGAACCTAAAGAACCTGGAAGTTTACGGAGATGTAGAGTTGATAGTGAAACAGATAAATCGACAATATCAGGCCAAACACCCAAGATTGAGATCTTACAGAAATTGCGACTGGGATCTTATGGAAAATTTCTTTTCATCGGTAAGGTTCATTTCATCCCATGGGCCGAAAACCAGCAAGTTGATTCACTGGCCAAAGAAGATTCAACTTTCATACCCCCCACCTCTTTCAAATTAAAGTACCACATAGAGGTAAGGAATAGACCATCCATACCAAAAAACATACAACACTGGCAGGTTTTCGAGGATGACAAACAGATCAAAAAGTTCCTGGAAATGGTGGGTGATTTCTTCGAAACCCACATTGACCAGGAGGACCAAAATGATCATACCTGGATTATGCAAGAAGGAGAGGAGCCTCATGAGTTCTGAGAAAAAATTTCTAACCATCGCATGTTGGTTTTAAAGAACAATCAGATTCCAAAGGGACTAATCCCCTTGGAGAGACTGTTCGATCAGAATGATATGCCCTTAAAATCCACTCTACAACCCCAACCAGAAGAGGTTGAATACTGCGATGTAGGGACCAAAGAGGAGCCTAGGATGGTAAAAATATCAAAGTACCTTCCTCTTGAGGTAAAAAGAAAGTATAAATACTTACTCGCGTGGTATAAAGACGTTTTCACTTGGTCTTACGAAGAAATGAGAACCTACGACACCACTGTGATCGAACACAAGATACCCCTGAAGCCTGGTGTCAAACCCTTTAGACAAAAACTTAGACAAATCAACCCTATCTTATTTCCCGTGGTCGAAAGGGAAGTTAAAAATCTCTTAGATGCAAAAATAATTGTACCATTGAGATACTCCGATTGGGTAGCAAACTTGGTCCCAGTTAGAAAGAAGAGCGGGGAGATTAGATTGTTTGTTGATTTTAGAAATCTAAATAAGTCCTCCCTCAAAGACAACTACCCTCTACCCAAAATGGATCATGTATTAGAAAAGGTAATTGGGGAAAATAGGATGTCGATGATCGACGGGTTCTTCGGGTACAATCAAATTGTCGTAAATGAACATGATAAAGAAAAAACAACCTTCACTACCCCTTGGGGTACATTCATGTATGATAAGATGCCTTTTGGTCTAATGAATGCAGGTGCCACCTTCCGAAATGCTATGGATATATCTTTCATCGGCGAAAGAGACAAGTTCATGGTTATCTATCTCGATGACCTAACCATTTTTTCTAAATCTGACGAAGATCATTTGATACATCTCAAGAAGACATTTGAAAAATGTCGCAGGTTTGGTCTGTCTTTAAACCCCAAAAAGTCTCAATTTGCCATGCAAGAAGTTAAACTCTTGGGCCATATTGTGTCTCAAGACGAAATTAAAATTGATCCTAGCAAGGTTGAAGCCATAGACACTATAAATATTCCTAGAAGTGTAAAAGAAATTCAGTCATTCTTAGGAAAAATAATTTTTTTGAGGAGATTTATCCCAAACTTTGCTAAAATTGTGAAATTGATCACAAATATGCTAAAGAAGAACAACGAAGTGAAATGGACAGTAGAAGCCAAAGCATCATTTGCATGCATCAAGAAGTTTATAAGCGAGGCACCTGTACTGGCAAGCCCTGATTATCTAAAGGATTTTCTTATTTTCTCATTCACCTCTGAACATACACTTGCCATGGTACTCCTCCAAAAAAATGAAGAAGGTTTCAAGCAACCGATAGCCTTTCTTAGAAAAAGTCTTAGAGACACTGAACTCAGATACGATATAATGGGAAAACAAGCATATGCTATGGTGAAGGCATTAAAGGCCTTTAGAACTTACGTGTTGCATTCCAAGGTAATCGCGTACGTACCCACCAGCTCCGTAAAGGATATTTTGGTTTAGTTTGACAGTGATGGTAAAAGGGGACAGTGGCTCGCTAAAATTCAAGAATTTGATCTGGAGATAAAACCGACGAGACTAGTAAAGGGATAAGGTTTAGCTAAACTCTTAGATGAATCAAATTTCAGAGCCCTCATTATAAATGGCCTATAGGGATGTGAAGAGGGTGTGGACATGAACAAGCTCAATGAGCAAACAAGTGCAATCAGAATCGAAGAGAAGTTTTCCTCATCAGATTGGTACAAAAACATAGTGTCCTACCTGTTGACCTTGAAATGCCCGATTGATTTATCCCCATCCAAAGACAAGATGCTAAAATTGCATGCGGTCAAGTATTGTATATCTGAAAGTCAATTGTATTGGAAGGACCCACATGGCTTCCTGTTGGTTTGTTTGGTTGAATCAGAAACAGAGAAGGTCATAAGTGAACTTCACGAAGGAGTGTGCGGGGGACATCATGCTTGGTGGACAAAAGCTTATAAGATCCTAAGGGAAGGATATTATTGGCCAAAACGTTTCTCAGACGTCAATGCCAAAGTCAGAACCTGCAACCCTTGCCAATTGTTCATTGGCAAGCATAAACTCTCAGCGCTATCGTTAGTTCTGGTCAAAATAGAAGCCCCTTTTCAGCAATGGGGACTAGATTTTATAGGCGAAATTAACCCCCATTCTAGTGCTCAACACAAATGGATCCTGACTACCACAGATTACTTCACTAAATGGGTGGAGGCTATTCCAACCAGAAGGGAAACAGATTCAGTGGTAATAGATTTCCTAGAAGAGAACATTTTGTCTAGATTTGGCTGCCCCTGAAAGATAGTCACAGATAACACCCATGCTTTTAAATCTATGGCTATGATTAGTTTTTGCCAAAAATACAATATCGTGCTCGACCATTCCACGACATATTACCCCTAAGGAAATGGACTTACCGAGTCTTCAAACAAGAGTCTGATCAATGTAATTAAGAAAGTGTTGAACGAGAACAAAAAATCCTGGCATGGGCATTTGAAATACACTTTATGGGCAAATCGGATAGGCACAAAAAAATCTATCGGCTCTTCTCCTTTCCAAATGGTGTATGGGACTGACGTGGTATTACCCATAAATCTAGTGCTTCCCGTAATGAAACTTTGTCAAGATGAGAAAGAAGAACCAAATCATGTCACAAGAAGGATAAATCATCTGATTGAAGTACAACAGCACAGGGTTGAAGTGGACAAAAGGTTGCAGAAATACCAAGATGACATGAAAACGTTATTCAACTATAAGGCAAAAGACAGAGAGTTTCTCCCCGACGATTTGGTCTTGAAATGGGATGCTAGGAAGGAAGACTCGGTAAAACACGGTAAATTTGATCATATCTAGTACGGACCGTTCAAAGTCCCATCTCCCGAAGGAAAAAAATCGTTTCTATTAGAAAATATGGACGGTAAAATCTTCAACGCCCCTGTCAATGGGCGTTATTTAAAACACTATATGCAATAATTGGTTCCCAAGAAATTTCCATTGTATATACCGGTTTGTGTTTTCTTTCTATTTCATAATTCCTCTTTGGTAAGTTTATTTTCACCGCTAATTAATTAGGTTAGTGATTTTTGTAGAAGTAGAGACGTGAAATTTTCAATGCATTCAACTCTTTTAAAAGCCCTGATACTCTTCGTGTTTGCAGGATTCAGGCTTGCATCCCAAACGAGCGAAAGGAGTAAACATAAATTCATATATCGAAAAATAAATTCTTCGAAAATAGGTGATAGAAAAGGTTTTCCGTTATTTTAAAATGGTAAGGCAAAGGTACGAATTCCTAAGAATTCTATTTTTTAAACGAAGGTCTCCAAAGCACCATAATGATCTCATAAATATAATGTTTTCACTTGACTGGTGATTAAAAGAACAACTCCTTACTCTAGGTCCTAAGAGTTTCACCTAGACAAAGATAGGGGGTAATTAAAGTAAGCAGAGAAAGTAAAGTGTCTCCAGAAAAGGGTCCCAAAAGTTGGTTTTAGTCTATAATCCCTGTGTTTTGAATCCCAGATTTCTCTTCGTCACCCTTTTTCTGTCTGCAGACTTGCCTTCTTACCTTCTTAAAAAACCAAGCATCTTTCTGGGTTCCATACATAGGGAGAAGAGATTGCATTTTAGCTTTGGAAGCTATAAAGCAGATTTCAGAAAGTAAGCCAGTCTTCACAAACACTCAGCCTCTTACTAAGCAAAGTTATGCATAGGTTGATCCTAACTCTTCTAGGTTTTTCAACAGTTTTAAAGGATTGAGGCTTGCTCGAAGGAAGACCCCTGGAAGTAATCTTTACCATTTTCCCTGCAGGCTAAGGTGTTTTGAAAGTTAAGGGAAGGTTGGTACCGAGTAATCAAAGCAAGTTGACAGACCTCCACTGGAAATATTACACACATATCATCCCTCATACAAACTGATTTCCCCCACTTTGTGTTCTAAAAAGTAAATTATAAGATAGGTGGTGAAAGGAAATTCATATTTGATTGCCCCCATCTAGTCCAAAAAGAAGATGAAAGGAAATTCAAAAATGATTGCCCTCGTCTCAGCATTTAAATGCATAAATATATTTCGAAGTGGTGAAAGGACATTCAGTAAACAGGGCCAAACAACTTCACCGGGGTACTGAATAGGCTCGCTGGTAGTGAAGCAATATCTGAGATATCTGTAAGGTTGTCATACGTGAATCTCACTCTACTCTGGTAATCAAATTTCTTGAAACCCGATCTGTTAGATTACTGAGAGGGGGGGTGAATCAGTAATAGAGCAATTTGATCCCTTTTAACCATATAATCCAAGTGCTATATCAATGAAGCATTATTATCCAATAACTGCAGAGCAAATAAGCAATGAACAAATGAACAATCATACACATAC
>SNQJ01S0199733.1:0-17044 GCA_010110895.2 Picea sitchensis | reverse complement strand
TAATGTAAATGATTATTTATTTTAATATTTTAAAATATAGAATTTTAAAAAGCTTTGTTTTGTTTACTTCAATTTTTTTTAAATAAGAGATTTAACATTCTTTAATAATTTTATGTAACTAAATTGTACAATATTAATATTTTATTGGCATGTTTTACAGGAAGCACGTGCTTGTCATTGATGGCAAGAACAACGACGAACCAAACCTCGAGAGCGCAGAAGATGAAAAAGCTCAAAAGAGATAGTGGTCCAGAAGTGCAAACAAGGTCCAAGAGACCCGTGATCACTTAGAAAACCTTATAAGTTAGAGAGATCAAAAGCTTAGGAGGAAGAATGACAATGGCCGTTGGATCACCAATCCAGAAGACCAACAACCGTTGGATTGATTTAAGTGGAAGGATAGGATAAGAAAGGGTTGAGATCTGAGATCTTGATCACCCAAATTTCTGTCAATCATTGGATCGAAATAAATGGAAGGATAGGATAAACAAAGATGGAGATTCATTGGATTTACTCCAAGGCAAAGCTGCATCGTAGACAGATTGAGCCATTGATCTAATATCTTGATCAAAAAACAACATTTGTTTCGGGTCTAAAGATGTGAGGAGGTTACCCTCTGGAGAAATCACTTCGAGAGTTTCAATTTGAGATTTGAAATCCCCAAAGCCCGGAGAGTCGGAGAACTGAACTAAATCTCGATCGTCCGATCATTCAAAATAGATCTCAGTCGTCAGATTGTCCGGAGTAAATCTTAAGCATCAGATCATTCGAAGTGGATCTGGGTTGTCTGATCCAGAGCATTAGTTTGAGAACTGAAATACCTGAAGCCCGGAGAGCCGAAATAAATTTTCGAACATCAGATCATCCGAAGAAGATCGAAGCTGTTAGATCGTCTAAAGAAGATCTCAAACGTCGGATCATCCAAAGTAAATTTTAGCCATCAAATCATTCTAAAGTGGAAGGACATGATAAGTTAAAGGGCTCACTAATCTCAGTAGTTGATAATTAGGCACTCAGATCTACGATCGACAGGGCATATCAGACCACCCCAATCTTTCTGCCTTTAACCATGGGGGGGGGTTGGGGTTCGAGTTGGTGGTATTTTTCATGCGGGACCCTCATACATGTCACCTTCCTATCAACTCGGACCCCCCTCGCTCATTACCACTTACCGCCTAACCCCCCCTCCGAGTAAACAACCAAACCACTCATAGATACCACCTCCACGCTCCGACGTCACACTCCACTACCCGATACATGTCACACTCCACTACCGCACTCTGCCTCCACACTCCACTACACTGACTACATGTATCACCCACTTCAACAGACCACCTCAGCAAGGACATGTGGTAGACCACGTCAGCAAGGACATGAGTCGTCCGATCTAAAAGATCACTTCAGGTGTATTCTCAACCGTTGATCATAGTATAGTGGAAGGATAGTGTAATTTTGAAAAGTTGAAATCCCTAAGTTTTGAAGGGAGAAGTTTTGACAGTCGTCCATCTCAATGTTAGATTAAGTCCTAGCCATTGGATTGAACAATGAAAGGATGAGTGTAAGGATCAAATCTGACCATTGATTTGTTTCCATGAAATAAACCGTCCGATCTGATCCGTCCATTCAGGCGCACCGTCAAGATCGTGAGATCGAAGGTCCTGTCGCATTGCAGGGATTGAAGGTGCGTGAACTTTAAAAGGTTGAAGGCGGACCAAAATCAAAACCATATTTTTGGAGAAAGGACGTGTGGAGGCTCATAGTGAATTGTGGGGTGAAAAGAAGGTTGCCCTCAAACCACCTTTGGTCATGCCCACAATCGCATGTTTACATGATAACATCACCCATGGTCACATCAATAGAAGATAGGGGAAGGAGGTAACGATGTCAGGCTCCATCTCAGAGTATAATCCAACAACACTCATCAAACTGAATCTGATCGAAGGGTTGTTGTTTCATCTAGTCATTTCTTAATCAGTTACACTAACCGAATCATTGTTTCTGAGTGGTTGAATCATTGTTCTGGGGCATTGGACTCATGGCTCTCGAGCGTTCTAAGATTCTCGACATTGAACGTTGGAGATGTAGAGTGTAATGGATGATGAGAGCATGAATAAACGAAAGATGTAGAGACAAAGAAAGGTTATTTTTTCTCGGTAAAAAAAATTGAACTATATGTAATCAAGTAGAGAGAATGAACATAGTGCAAAAGATGCATAGATGAAGAACACAAGATGGACAGAGAAAAAATGGTGAAAACAAAAGAATGTACAAGAATCTAAGAGAATGAGAAAAAAAGAGGAAGAGTAGATGGAAATAAACAACAACTAGAGCCGAGCATGAACAAACAAAACCAGACCAGAATTGCAGAACAAAGAAGAACTGGTAAATGTTGAAATGTTTGTATTATTGTAAGGTATTATTCAAGCAAAGTTTTAGAAAACAGAGTGGTAGGGTGGCGCTAGAGAGGATTGTTGTCCTTAGAGTCTCAAGTGGGTGCTTGAACACAGGGAGTTATAGATTCCATCTGGTTGTAGCCAGAAAAACCAGGGTGGTAGGGTGGTGCAAGGGAGAACCATTGTTCTCTGTTATACAAGTTCGTGCATGTGTGACTGGAAGTTGGTTCTTCCATCCAGTTGGTGCTGGAACACTCAGGGAGTTGGTGTTTCCTTCTAGTGGATGCTAGAGGAACCAGAGAGTTGGTGCTTTCATCAAGTTGCAGCCTACTAAAGAAGAGTTTGTAGCTTCATTTTGAGTTGGTGCTCAAAGAAAGATGATGTACATAACTTAAAATACTTCTTATCATTCCAAAAAGAAGAGGTTTTCTCCCTTTATGGGTTTCCTCATGAATATCTGTCTCTGTGTATATCATGTGTGTGATTGATGTTTATTATTTATGTTGTTCATGACATGCATAATATTGATGATCACTTGAAGAAGGTTAACAACATTTTAACAGGCATAATTTTTTTTAAGTGGAGTAACAATTGATTCACCCTCCCCTGTCTCAGTTCTCTTAGTATTTCCAACAATTGGTATCAGAGTGGGTTCCTTTTATTTAAAGGTAGATCCATAATCTTAAACATGACAAGTCATGAAGGAACTTCAACCAATAAGGCCCCCCTATTCAATGGAACAAACTTTGCCTTCTGGAAAGTTAAGAAGATAACCTACATAATGGATTTAGGTGCAGATGTCTAGGATGTGGTAGAGACTGGTTATGTAAAGCCAGTTTTACTAGATAATAAGGATGACAAGCTAGAATTCAGCTTCAACGCTAAGTCTATGAATGCTATTCTAAGTGGGCTTGCAGAAGCAAAATTTGTAAAAGTTATGCACTTAGAATTTGCCAAAGAAATGTGGGACACACTCATTAGCAGTTATGAAGGTAATGAGAAGGTAAACGATGTCAAACTTCAAACCTACAGATTACAATTTGAACAACTAAAAATGAATGAGGATGAAATAGTTAATAAATTTTTCTTAAGAGTTGAGGAGCTTATGAATGCCATGAAGGGTCTTGGTGAGAAGATTGAAGACGTATTTTTAGTTCAGAATATTTTAAGATCTCTATCAAATAAATTTAATCCAAAAGTTTTTGCAATCAAAGAACTGGATGATATTAATACTTTGTCTATTGATCAACTTCTAGGAACTCTAACTGTTTATGAAATGAGTATTAGTAAGGATAAACCCACCTCTAGAGAAGCATCATTTAAAGCAGATAAGAATGAGGATTCTGAGCCTGATGAAATTGAAGCAAAATTTGTGAGAAGACTAAAGAAGGGNTGTGGAAAGATAGGTCACTTTGCATCTAAGTGTCCACACAAGAAGAAGAAGCAGAACTTTGAAGGTGAAGAGAAGTACAAATCCAAGAGATTTGGTAAAAAGAAAAGCTTATGTGTAAACATTGATGACTCTTCAGGAGACACATATAGTGATTCTTCTTTTGAAGATAAGGTTAAGGAATTTATTCTTATGGCCAAAGAGGATTATGATAATAAAAGCACATGAAGTGATGTTAATGATAAATAAGTTGTGGTTGACTTTGAAATAGAACTGATCAGTGCCCTAGAAGAAATTACTAGACTCGGATTTAAGAAGAAAAAACAAAAAAACAATTGCTGATACAGTTCGAGAAAGACAGTAAAAAATTTGATGAAGACTTTTCCCTGTTAAAAGTGGAATTAGAAGAGGCAAATAAAATAGAGAACATTTTGAAACAACAATTATTATAGAAGAAGGGAAGATGTGAAGCCTTGGAAGAAGTAGTAAAAACCAAGAAAGAGATGGAGAAGTTTAAAGAATTATATCTCCAAAATCTTCCAAGCATTAAAGCCTCAGTAGAACTAAATGACTTTCTAAGCAAACATAGATCTCCTTTGTTGAAGACTGGTTTAGGCTATGTAAGTGGTTCAAGCAACAAACAACCAGAAAGCAAAGAGCCAGTAAAGATTATCAAGTTCCAAGTCAGCAGACAATCAGACCATGTGAGTACTCCGCCACCAAAAACTAATAAAGACAAGATGATCCCTGATAAAAAAACAAAGTTATCAGAAGATGGAGCAACAAATTCCAAGAAGAAATCCATCCTTCATGTACCAAAATTTCTTCCATGGTTACTGTTTTTACTACTCTAATTTTGGTCATAAGATTCCAAATTGTCAAATTAAGTTTAGAGGCATGCAACTGAGGAGATCAAGAAATAAACAATCTTTGCAACATAGAACTAAACAACCAATGAGTAGACAAAGTTACACCAATCACTTTGACCTATTGAACAATGAGCTTGAATGTTATAACTATCATAACTTCGGCCACAAAGATGCAAACTACCATCTGAAGAATTACAAAGCAGATCCAAGGATAAAACCCTTAGATACAAATGCTAGCACATGGAAAAAGAAAGATAATGAAAAATGTGGTCTAGTACTTTCAGCTCAAAAACAAAAGAACCCCTGGTATATAAACAGTGGATGTCCCAAGCACATGACTAGAGACGAGGATAAGTTTTTCTCTATAAGTTAAAAAAACAGGAAATGTGACCTTTGGAAATGATAAACCAGGTAAAATCAAAGGTAAACGGATGGTGAGTTTGAGTAATGGCAAACGAAAATCTGAGGATGTTCAGCTTGTAGATGGGCTAAAACATAATTTTCTCAGTGTAAGTCAAATGTGTGACAGAGGATGTAAAGTGGTGTTTACTTCCAAATATTGTAAGATAAAGTCTGTAAACTCAGGACAAGTGGTGTCTAAATGCGTAAGGACAAAAAACAATGTCTATGTTTTGAAAGAAGAAAAAGAAGAATGTCACTTAAGCAATTATGATGAAAGTTGGCTATGGCATAAGAGACTTGGACACCTAAATTTTGATCATCTAGTCAAACATAGAAACAGTGGGGCTGTAAAAGATCTTCTAAAGATATAAAAGCCATATGATTCTGTATGTAAACCTTTCCAAATAGGAAAGCTTACTCGAACACAGTTTAAATCTAAGAGCTTTTCATCAACAAAGAAACTGCTTCAGTTAGTACATATGAATTCATGTGGACCATCAAGGAAGGAAGGAACAGGAAAACAAAATTACTTCATGTTGATTATTGATGATTATTCTAGACTTACATGGGTTTCCTTTCTAAAAGAAAAATCTGAAGCATTTGAAAAATTCAAAGTGTTTAAGGCTCTGACTATGAATCAAACAGGAAAAATACTGAAGGCAGTAAGGTCTGATAGAGGAGGAGAGTTTCGTTCAAGGGACTTCAAAGAATTTTGTGATAAACATGGGATCAAAAGACAGTATACTATTCCAGGGACTCCACAACAAAATGGAGTAGTTGAGAGGCAGAATAGATCAATTCAGTAGATGGCAAGATGAAAGATGAATGAAAGGAATATTCCGCAGACATATTGGGTAGAAGAAATTCATACAACAATACATATTCTTAACAAAGCTCATCTCGGTCCACAAAGTGACAAGACTCCTTATGAACTATGGTTTGGAAGACCTGGTTCAATCAAGCATTTTAAATTTTTTGGAAGTAAGTATTATATCAAGAATAATGATGAAAATATTGGCAAATATGATGACAAGGTTGATGAAGGTATCTTATTAGGGTATGCTACAAACAATAAAGGATACAGATGTTATAATAAGAGGCTGCATAAATTGGTTGATTGCATTGAAATAAAAGTTGATGAAGAGATCCCGGTACGAGATGTAAGCAATATTGAATAAACAACAAAGGATATAGTTGAAGTTCAATATGATCAGGTCCAAGAATCAGAAAAATAAGACTCTGAGTTACATGAAGATACAAATACTCAGACATACTAAAATCAACAGAGAACATCAAATCCTTCCTCCAGAATTACTCAAAAGAATCATCCTGCAAGTCAGATAATTGGTGAGAAAGACAAAGGTGTACAAACCAGGAGAAGGATAATCAAAGACACTGAGCAATCACATATAGCCTTCATATCCATGGTGGAACCCAAGACCTTTAATGAATCTAGTGAAGATGTAAATTGGTTAAAATCAATGAATGAGGAACTTGATCATATTGAGAAGAACAATACTTGGGAGCTTTTTCCTAGACCTGCAGATAAGAATGTAATTGGCTCCAAATGGGTGATTAAGAATAAAATGAATGAACAAGGACAAATTGTTAGGAATAATGCCAGATTGGTCTGTAAGGGGTATGCACAAGTTGAAGGACACGATTTTGATGAAACCTTTGCACTAGTGGCAATATTGAAATCCATCAGAATGTTTCTTGCCTATGCATGTCATAAGAACTTTAAAGTATATCAGATGGATGTCAAGTCAACTTTTCTTAATGGAGACCTAGAAGAAGATGTATACATGGAGCAACCTGAAGGATTTTCACTGACAAATAATCCTGACTATGTTTGTAAGTTGAAAAAGGAATTATATGGACTGAAAAAGGCACCACGAGCCTGGTATTATAGACTGGACAAATTTCTACAGGACAAAGGGTTCAAGAAAGGTTCCATTGACAGTAATCTATACATTAAATCTGAAGGTGATGATTTATTAGTTGTTTTGGTTTATGTAGATGACATTATTTTTTGATGCACTAATGACCCTTCAGTTCAGTGGTTTGCTAATTCAATGCAGACTGAGTTTGAGATGTCCATGATAGGATAACTGTCATATTTTCTTGGTTTATGAATCAATCAGAGTTCTGCAGGGATATTTATCTCTCAAAAAAAGTATTTGAAAGAGATATTAAATAGTTTTCAGATGAAAGATTATACACCTGTGATAACACCTATGGTGGTTGATTGTAAGCTCAGTAAAGATGATATTTCACCTGATGTTGATCAAAGAACATATCGATCAATGATAGGAAGTCTTCTGTACATCACAACATCCCGTCCTGATATAATGCAAGCTGTTGGAATGGTAGGTTGTTATCAGTCTTCTCCTAAATAAAGTCATTTAGCAGCTACCAAAAGGATATTAAAATATTTTAAGGGTACAATGACTTATGGTCCCTGGTATCCTAGAAATCAAAATTTTCAATTAACTGCATATTCAGATGCTGATTGGGAAAATTATTTGGATGAGATAAAAAGCACCAGTGGAGGTGCATTCTTCTTAGGTGATTCGTTAGTAGCATGGCTTAGTAAGAAGCAAGGATCTATTTCATTATCAACTACATAGGTAGAGTACATTGGTGTTTCTACTTGATGTACTCAAATCTTATGGATGATACAAATTCTTGCAGATGTGAAAGCAACTTATATTGATCCCATTCCACTTCACTATGATAACACTAGTGCTAGTAGTGTCTCGAAGAATCATGTTCTCCATTCAAAGACTAAGCATATACCAACAAAGTATCATTTTCTTAAGGAGCAGGTTACAAACAGAGTTGTTCAGTGGAATAGCATTCCAACCACAAAACAAATTGCAGACATCTTTACTAAACCCCTAGCCAAGACACCATTTGAATATATCCGTCAAAAGCTGGGTGTCATCCCTTCTCTCACCTAAGAGAGTCCATCCTGTCAGGGGGAGTATGTGTTGGTTGCATATCTGATACCTCCAAAAGGTACTGCAACAACTCAGGGGGAGCATGTTTTCTTTGACATTGATGTCAAAGGGGGAGAAAATGTGTGGTATGGATGCTATAGTTGGAGGTCTAAGTAGAATAGTGCAGCCTTTCAGGGTTTCCATCAATGCCAAAGGGGGATATTGTTGGCATGTTTTACAGGAAGCATGTTCTTGCCATTGATGGAAATAATATCAACGAACCAAACATTGAGAGCACAGAAAATGAGAAAGATCAGAAGAGATAGCAGTCCATAAGTGTAGACAAGGTCTAAGAGACCCATGAACAACTAGAAAACCTTCTAAGTTGGAGAGATCATAAGCTTAGGAAGAAGAGAAACAATGGTCATTGGATCACCAATCTAGAGGAAAAACAACCGTCGGATTGATTTAAGTGGAAGTACAGGATAAGAAAGGGTTGAGATCTGAGATCTCAATCACCCGAATTTTCATCAACCATCGGATTGGAATAAATGGAAGGATAGGATAAGAAAAGATGGAGATTCGTTGGATTTAATCCAAGGCAAATCTACATCATAGATAGATCGAGTCATTGATATAGTATCTTGATCAATGAACAACATTCATTTCAGGTCTAAAGATGTGAGGAGGTTACGCTCCGGAGAAATCACTTCAAGAGTTTTAGTTTGAGATTTGAAATCCCTGAAGCCAAGAGAGCCAGAGAGATGAAGTAAATCTCGATCGTCTGATCATCCGAAATAGATCTGAACCATCAAATCATTTGGAACAAATTTCAAGCGTCGGATCCTTCGAAGTGGATCTAGGACGTCTGTTCTAGAGCGTCAGTTTGAGAACTAAAATACTCGAAGCCCGGAGAGCTGAAAAGCCAAAATAAATTGTTGACCGTCAGATCATCCGAAGAAGATCAAAGTTTTCAGATCGTCCGAAGAAGATCTCAAGAGTTAGATCATCCGAAGTAAATTTCAGCCATCAGATCATTCTAAAGTGGAAGGACATGATAAGTTAAAGGGCGTGCTAATGTCAGCGGCCGATAATCGAGCACTCAGATCTACGTTCAACAAGGCATATCGGACCGCCCCCTACTTTTCTGCCTGTAACTGTGGGGGGGGGGTCCGATTTGGTGGTATTTTCCATGTGGGACCCTCATATGTGTCACCTTCCTGTCAAATCGGACCCCCCTCACTCATTACCACTTACCGCCTAACCCCCCCTTCGGGTAAACCACCAAACCACTCACACATACCATCTTCGAGCTCCGACGTCACACTCCACTACCCACTACATGTCACACTCCACTACCGCGCTCTGTCTCCACACTCCACTACACTGTCTACACATCTCATCCACGTCAGTAGACCTGCTTAGCAAGGACATGTGGCAAACAAAGTCAGCAAGGACATGAGTCGTTTGATCTGAAAGATCACTTTGGGTGTATTCTCAACCATTGATCATAGTACCGTGGAAGGACAGTGTAAGTTTGAAAATTTGAAATCTAGAAGTTTTGAAGGGAGAAGTTCCAACAGCCATCCATCTCAATGTTTGATTAAGTCCTAGCCGTCGGATTGAACAAGGAAAGGATGAGTGTAAGGATCAAATCTAACCATTGATTTGTTTCCGTGAAATAAACCATCTCATCTGATCTGTTCATTCAGGAGCATTGTCAATATCATGAGATCGATGGTCCCGTCACATTGCGGGTATTGAAGGTACGTGAACTTTAAAATGTTGAAGGCCGGCCAAAATCGAAACCACGGTTTGGAGAAAGGATGCATGGAGGCTCATAGTGAATTGCGGGGAGAAAAGAGGGTTTCCCTCAAACCACCTTTGGCCGCTCCCTCAATCACATGGTCACAAAATAGCATCACCCATGGTCACATCAGTGAAAGATAGAGGAAGGAGCTAATGATGACAGGCTCCACCTCAGAGTATAATCCAACGACGTTGAACAAACCGAATCTGATCGAAGGGTTGTTGTTGCATCTCGTGATTTCTTGATCAGTTACGATTCAATTACACTAACTGAATCATTGTTTCTGAGAGGTTGAATCATTGTTTTGGGGCATTGGAATCATGGCTCTTGAGAGTTATGAGATTATCAACATTGAGCATTGGATATGTAGAGTGTAACAAATGATGAGAGCATGAATAAACGAAAGATGTCGAGATAGAGAAAAGTTGTTGTTTCTCAGTAAAACAAGTTGAATTGTATGTAATCAAGTAGAGAGCATGAATAGAGTGTGAAAGATGCAGAGATGAAGACCACGAGTTGGACAGAGAAGAAATGGTGAAAACAACAGACTGTACGAGAATCTAAGAGCATGCGAAGAACAGAGAAAGAGCATATGGAAAGAAACAACAAGTGGAGCCGAGCATGAATAGACAGAACCATACCAAAATTGTAGAACATAGAAGAATTAGTAAATGTTGAAATGTTTGTATTGTTGTAAGGTATTATTCAAGCAAAGGTTTAGAAAATAGGGTGGTAGGGTGGTGCTAGGGAGGACTGTTGTCCTCATTTTCTCAAGTGGGTTCTTGAACACAGGGAGTTGTAGCTTCCATCTGGTTGCAGCCAGAAAAACAAGGGTGGTAGGGTGGTGCAAGGGAGAACCATTGTTCTCTTTTATACATGTTGGTGCCTGTGTGACTGGAAGTTGGTGCTTCCATCCAGTTGGTGTTGGAACACTTACGGAGTTGGTTCTTCCTTCTAGTGGGTGTGTTGACGGGCGAAATTGACCGTCCGTCAATTGGGAGAGTGGAACCGGTCCGAGGTTGTCTAAATAACCCAAGCCATTTGGAATGAACCACCCTGACGAGTTTAACGGCTCCGTTGGCCGCTCTAAGGTCTCCTAAGAAAACCAAAGAGAAAACTGATCTGAATCAAACTAAACTAACTAAACTACTAAACAAATTAAACTATCTAATACAAAATAAAAGAAATTAAAATAATTACAACTAATAAAACAAACTAAACTAACTAACTACTATACTAATCTAACTAAAACAAATTACTAAATTAAATTAAAACTAAATCTAACTACTCTAACTATTATTTGCAATTGACTAACTACAATTATAATGATTCAAATCAACTATCTAATTATCAGCTGTAATATTTCTTATTCACAAATATACACTATAAACAACCTGCAGATTTATTTAAAACATGCAAAACTCATGTGTTCACTGCCTTAAGACAACCAAGAATTTCATTTTGATTCTTATATTTTATGAAAAAGAAATAAAAACTACTGAAATTAAATGATCTAATATATTTACTGAAATTACACAATCTAATATAAATCTAATTAAATTTCTATCTATATTAAACTACTTGATAAAAACAGTAAATAAAAGACTAATTGACCTGGAAACGCTCCAAGTCTGCCCTGTGTATGATGACTTCTTAAGCTGGTTGGAGGAGAGAAACTCACACCATTTAGCCCTTAATCTTTTCATAAACGATCAGCTATGTTGCTTCTTGAAGTGTTATACAGGACAAACAAGACATAAAAGAAAATCATAACAATCTTATGATCATAAATTCCTGCAATAAGGGAAACCTATTATGCAGAAAACTTATATATAACAATTCAATTTACGAAGAAGGTAAAACTATCATTCACAAACTGAACTAACAATTGTTATGTCTTTTATCTATTTGGAAGAAACAAGATATGGATAACAGTAATAAAATTATATCATTTGCATTTGATTTAGATGGCAAAAGTAATACTAAACCATACACAAACTGATATACACAACATAAAACAAAACATTGATATATTGAAAAGCAAAAGCTATGAAAAAACATCAAATTCTGCTCCAGTCAGTATTATAACTCCATATCCTTGTTCTCCCACAACTGAGAACATCAAATTCTGCTCCAGTCAATATTATAACTCCATATCCTTTTTCTCCCAATAACCGAAAGTATGAACATTATTACAAAAAATCATAGGTTTATATAGGTTCTTCACAAGGTAAAACTTCCTCGTGGATAATATCAAATAAGTTTACATAACTGGGAGATATCCCAAAAATCACCTAAACTAAGGAAATAAATGCAAGTAAAATCTGTAGAACATCCCCTAATCAAGCCATCATATCTATTAATTCGAATTTTGCCCTAATAGAACACAAAGATCAAATTAGAAGAATATTTTATTAAAAAAAATAACGAAAATTGACTCTAGACTTAGCTACAAAATCATCCGATTCTCAGAAGAATAAGAATAGCAAACAGGACCAGATTTCAATCAAATAAAATCAAATCCAATCATCTTTAATAATCATCAAAAAATGAATTACTAATAATTCAAATGAAATTATCATTAAATTGAATCATATCAAAATAAATGCAATCGAAATAGAGTAAAGAATGCTCTGTTTTTAGTTACCATCAAACATGGTCAAACCTTGACAGCCCTGTTTTATCAAATGAAATTAAAAAGTGAATCAAATCAAATGAGATACGATGTGATTGTACTTAATACAACCATAATCGGATAGGATAGTAACCATATCAAATGATATTTTCCACAACATAACTATAATCGAGATCATTGAACAATAAAAATATATGTTTCATACCAGAAAGTAAATATACATAAAGATTTCATGTCGTTTCAATCAAAAGTAAATATAGGAGAGTTGTAGAGATTATGCATAAGATCCACTCTGTTGTAATCAAATATGGGAAGGTTGTTACGATATACATTAAAACAAAACATGCATAAAATAAGTATTGACCAAAAAAACCACCATAGATTTCATTTGTTGGGTGTGACATAGTCAAGATCTAACAACAATGATAATCATAAGCTAAAGACCACATAAAATCGGTCCGAAGTTAATTACGACAAATTCATCATCCCTGGCATGATCATTTAATTTTACAACCATTCAGAATCGAAAACACACCATTATTCAATTCACAAAGACGTATTTAATTAGATTCCAACGAATTGATCTGGTCGGAAGTTGATGATTGTTACGCATTTGTAATTTCAATTCTGATATAAAACAAAACCCTTAAACAAAATCCAAACCAGATCCAAATGGTCAAAGCTATATGTAGATAAAATTGCAAGAGATAACCATGTGTCTCATAACAAATTCAGATCACAGCATAAATCGTGTCTCAAGGTTTGAAATGCAAAACAGCTTGCCCAAAATAGATGTAGCGTAACATTCAATCGCAAGCGGTTTAACACAATCAAATCCATATTATGACTAATAGAATCGACCAAAATCCACAACAAAATTTCATTTACTAAAACAAGTTATATACGCGAATGCACGCTTATGTAATGTAGTGGTATCGACATCTATACAGAGCTTCATGAATGCCATATAAATGGGTGAGTTATACCGCCGGTTATTTATGGCTATGCTAATTTCGAATTGACAATTGTCGTATCGACTCGACATTCTTGAACGTAATTGAACCCGTTGTTCGTTGCTTCCTGTCAGTGGGTTGCACCTACGCATTACGACCGGTGAGCTTTGCCACTTGATTTTCCAAATCATGAATTCCGATTGCAACATCGCACTTCGGCGGTATCTCCAACCATAACCCACACCGATCGCAAGAAACAACCCGTTGAGCGTATAATGATGAGTCACCAAGGGTTCAACGAGGTAGTTCAACGCCGAAAGTTAGGATCATCCCAAACAAGGTGGTAAATTCCCACAAAGTCATATGAAGGTTTGTCACACGCACTCTCCGAGTAAGGATAACACTACCAGGAGAAATTGTTCAATCTCCGACCGAGTCTCTCTATCAATTCAATGCATAGGCTCCAGAGATGTAAGAGTTTTAGGTTTACTGGCCATGCGAGATTAACTCGGTTAATTTTCTTGCTCCTTTTAGAGTTAAAGGCACCACCTAGCTTTAGGGATTTTGGCTTTGGTTTAGCAGTTTCGACCTGTTTGGTCACATCCATAGGCAAGTTTGTAGGTGGGTCGGTAGGAGGTTTGGGTAGCAAAACGCTTATAAGGCACTAGGGGAATAGGTTGGCTTCGCCACCATAGGTTTATCAACTCTTGTGGAGGGTTTGATTCTTCAAAGCCATTACTTAATCGGTGAAAATCGTAGCCCAACAATCACTTAATGCAACCCCAACTCATAAACATAATCATTTTAATTAACCCCAATGGAAGAGGCTGGTATCATCCTAGTTATGCTTGTACCTTTTGGCCATCTTGAACAAACCTCTATGCATATAGTGGGGCATATTGAGTTCAAAACCACAAACCATCAATAGACGGCGGTGAAACAAGAAAACGAACCCATAATTTCCCTCGCAAGTAATGAATTGATTTATTATCATTAGCAGGTCATGCCGCGATCGCTTTTAACATTTTTTGCAGGCAATCCTTTGTCGCGGGATTTCACCATTCGAGATTGAAATAGCAATGTCCACGAGACATCATCCACCTTGCAACTCTTCTTCAATTCACTTCAGTTCCGCAATGTGCATGCCGGGTTGCCGAGCTAAGGAATTGTTCATTAATTTCAAGTTGTACATCTCCCACTTTGGCTCGGCTACCATCGAATGATAATGCAAATTGCCGAGCCACAGCACTAGGGTTATAACCATCGAATTTTACGAATGGGGAGCTACCCAAAATTTTGAGGTCACTATGTTTATCAGCTAGGCAATGCTCGGTAAACCGCTAGTCACTCTCACGACCGAGCCATGGCTTCGTGCATAGTAGGTTTTGAACTCGCATCAAAAAATGCAATAAGGTCGAAAAATGGTTATATAATACCGCAAATACCAAAGAGGCAAGTATTAATTGTATTTAAGGTGGTGGATTATCACCTCCATGTAGGATAATAATGGCATATTACAGTGATGTTCCATCCACATAATAACGTTTAAACCATATGAATCTACAAATCAAATAGTTATACGGTGGTCAATGTATCAACTCGCTATAATATGTATTACATCAATGCACCATACCATAAGTTAAAACCATTCAATCAAAACCCATAAAACAACATACCAAGCAATGATCCAACTCAAAACCCAAAGTTAAATAGCGCACCATTGTATTAATCATTAAATCAAAACAAAACATTTAAAACCAATGTTAATTCAATCGCTATCGTGTAAGTTCAGACTTATTAAATCAAACCAAAAGTTCACCCAATCAAGATTTATAATTCAAACCTTTGCCATGCAATTCGTAAACTCATATATTGATCATGCGCTCACATCATAATTATAATCAAAGTTTTATATAAAACATTATGACCAAAGACTTTGTAAAATCGACAAGTCAAAGGTTTAAAAACAATAAGGATCATATCATATATAACCAACATCAATCATGACCCTTATAGAATCAAATGTAACCAATAAATTTGCATGCTCAATGGCTTATTAATCAAACAAATCCAAATGCTAATCAAAGTAAGAGTAGGCCAGGGACATAGTTTGAAAGAATACTTCAGCCACTTAATAGAAAACCAAAGGTAAGTGCCTTCAATAGAAGATAATAACCAAATAACGATGAAGTTGTTTTCTACACTTTCTACCAGAAAACTCAATCGAAATCAAATTGCAATTGTCGCAAGAAATGTAAAATGTCTAGTTGCAAAATGCAACAATGACTTGTCGATTTAGAAAACATTGTGGTATGTAGGCAGCCTTTTAGGGCAATTAAAAAAATTGAATTGGTCGCCAACAATGGTGATACACACTAGAGCTTATCTCTATCAAAAGAAATGAATTGCATCAAGACAAGAAGAAAAATTCAATTTTAAAACAACAACCGTGAAAAAATCATACCAATATCATCATCTACTATCTTTTTCCAAATGATGTTTTAAAAGATGCAAACTAATAACAGCCTTAAAGATCATCCGCCATGATTTTATGATAAAATCTTTAATACAGTTGGCATAGCCACTGCTTCCAGCAAGCATCCATAGCCTTGGCAGTGTTTCCATTTAACCCACTTGGACGTTTTTATCCTGTCAAGAAGCTCTAGGTTATAATAAAGGACTTTTAAAAGAGGCTTCATGTAATTCTTTTAGATTTCCATTTACCCAACATTGCTTCCACCGCTAGTGTGTTTGTTCAAGACTCGGGACGAAGTTGTCTCATTACAAGCTTGTATTTCTACTCGGTCAGCTACTGACCTCGTTTCAAGATTCATGGTTTACAAACACTTCCCATAGCTCTTACTAATAATTTATTTTGTTTCTCTCTTTATAAATATTGAGGGTGATTTAAAATCAGATATTTTTATCATATATTTTCTGACCCTCATCAATTTTTAATATTGTTCCTTTATTCACCCGTGAATGTTTTATTTCTAAAACAACTTATTTTGACCGGGAGACATCCTTGAGTCATTCCTTTTTAAAAGGGATAGTGTGGAAAGATAAAGATGATCATGACAAACTTCACTCAGAGATTGAAATTAGTAAACTTCTTTCAAACAACAAAATTTTCCATCATCATTTTCATTTTTTAGAAATATTTCACTGATGTTCGTACAACCTTTCAGAAGTTATTTCAGCGAAGAGATTTTCCCATGGTCTTTGTCTGAATGGCTCAGTGTACAAGCATGCATATGTTTCAAAACACACCAAACTGATCAATCAAACCAAAATAAAAAATGAAAATAAAGGCAAAAATAAAAACAAAAGGAAATATTTACATAGTGTACAGGGATAACAATCAAGCAAAGTATCTTTTCAGGGCTTGGCCATTCACTAGATAGGTGTCAGGCTGTCCTTCAAGATTCTGCAAATGGAAGGAACTAGGACCCAACTTTTCAGCAATCAAAAATGGCCCAAGCCACAAATTTTGAAACTTGGTGTGTTCACCCTTCTCTTCGTGTGGTTTGTCCCACTTTAAGACGAGATCGCCTACTTCAAAATTTCTATCAGAAGAAAAATTAGAATCGAACCAGCTTTTAATCAGTTGTTGATGTTGATCTAATTTATGCTTGGCTTGGGTTCTTACT
>SNQJ01S0199731.1:5323-15416 GCA_010110895.2 Picea sitchensis | reverse complement strand
ACGTGTCAGCTGACATGGTGATAGGTGACATGTACTACCATGATGGTAGGTACATGGAGGCAGAAAGATAGAAAATGACTAAGTGTTGGGACTTATTATGAGTTAGTGAGTCTGTAAGTCCGTGAGTCTGCAAAGATAGAAAAATGACTAAGTGTTGGGACTTATTATGAGTCCATGAGTCTGCAAAGATAGAAACATGACTAAGTGTTGTGAATTATTATGAGTTTGTGAGTCCACAAAGATAGAAAAATGGCTAAGTGTTGGGACTTATTATGAGTCTGTGAGTCCACAAAGATAGAAAAATGGCTAAGTGTTGGGACTTATTATGAGTTTGTGAGTTCGCGAGTTTGCAAAGATAGAAAAATGGCTAAGTGTTGGAACTTATTATGAGTCATTGAGTCTGTGATTTCATGAGTTCACAAAGATATAAAAGTGGCTAAGTGTTGATACTTTTCAGACAAACTTATGAAAGGGAGAATTATGCTTTCGTGAGTCCGCATAGATGGAAAAATAATCTAAGCGTCGAGACTTTTCAAACGAACTTATGAAAGGGATAATTATGCTTTTGTGAGTCCACAAGTCCATGAGTCCGTGTAGATGGAAAAATAATCTAAGTGTTGAGACTTTTCAAACAAACTTATGGAAGGGTGAATTATGCTTTCGTGAGTCCGCAAGTCCATGAGTCCGTGAGTCCGCGTAGATGGAAAAATAATCTAAGTGTTGAGAATTTTTAGGAGGAATTATGAAAGAAATAATTCTAATACATTATGGGACCATAATTATACATAATTTCATGGATCTTGTTAATTATTTTATCCTGACATTTTTTTTTGGATGCAAATTTTGCAGAATTAGAGGTACATAAATAAACTTTAGTTCTGATATGAGGACTAGAGTCATGGAAGATGCTTAAGGATCTTACAGCCATGATGAAGAGTTCAAAGGTCTACATATCAACATGGGGAATGCTGAAACATAGTCAAATGGAAGAACAGATAGGCAAGAGCCTGTCACTATGAGAAGTTTGCATAGGGAAGTGCAGAGCTACAAGGTTGATAATTAAAGGATTATGAAGGGTCAGGAAGATATACTTCATATCTTGAACATGTTGCATAAGAAATTTAAAAAATATTTTGGCACTAAGAAAGCAACTAGTGATAGACAAATAGAAACATCTATATCCCATATAAAAATGGATGATCATGGAACTGATAGGTAGTCAAGAAGCATGAGTAGGCTCCATAATTCTTCAAGGAAGTCCACTAGAAGAACTCATGCAATTTTAAGACCAAGAAGAATCCCAAGTGTGTCTCATGTTAGAAGGAAAAGAAGAAGGCCTGAGGTAGACATCTTGCAAGGTAAACTTAGGAAAATAAATCCACCTACTTTCAATGGTGAGCACAAGAAAGGAGAAGAGGAAGAGGCCTGACTTTTGGAAATGAAGATATATTTCCATCCGCATGACTACCCATCCCAGGTAGAATCTAGGATTTCCACCTACCACTTGCAAGGAAAGACAACCATGTGGTGGGATCAACTTAAGAAATCCAAGAACCTCTATGAGAAGAGAATCTCATGGAGGCAGTTCAAAGGATATTTCCAAGAGAAATTGTTGGACATAGTGTCATTGATGTCAACAATCAATGACATTGTTGTGATGATAAGTTGGTATGCCGAAGTTTCATTGATATCAACAATATTCTATTAGCATATAAATGGTTGATGTCAAACAGTTGGATGATATGCAGAGATTAAACCTCAGGAGAGATATAATGGTTGATGTCAAAACAATTGGACGATATGCAGAGATTAAAGCTCAGGAGAGTTAGCGAATAAAGATCAAGGCTCAGAAGGAAGAAGCACATTGTAGAAATGTCGTCAGGATCGATGGAAAGACTGAGAAGTTGATTGATGCACAGGAAAAGGTGAGAAGCCTCAACAGTTGTCAGATCAAGAAATTGACGGTGTTGATCATCTCATGTAATGGGCGTTGGTCATATGAGTGATTGTGGGCTTAAAGACTGTTGGAGGATTGGTCAACGATGAGATCAAGTTGTGATCGTCGGATATGAAAGCAATATGATTAACATGAATAGATTGCAAAGATTGAAAGGAGAATTAAATATCATGATATTTCCAATCCCGCAATTAGTCAGCACCATCAAATCTTACAGCTTCAAACATCGATGATTGTGGTTGACTCACCAACAAACGCACAAATTCAAATTGCGGAGCTCGGGTGATGAGTTAAATCACTCGCTAGTTATGGTTCCACAATCATCCTTGATCGTTGATCTATTTCGAGTTTCTTCATGACCGTTCGATCACTTTAAGTGGAAGGATAGGATCAACGGGGCAAAAGGTTTGAGAATTCGAATACCCAAATACCAGTTGTCCATTGGATCACTTTTGAGTGGAAGGACAGGATAAGCAGAAAGATCTGAGAATTCGATTATCTGAATACCCATCAGCCGTTGGATCACTTTTTAGTGGAAGGACAGGATAAGATGAAAAATTTGAGAATTCGATTATCTGAATACCCGTTAGTCGTCGGATAAAATTAAGTGGAAGGATGGGATAAGCGAGGTAAAAGATATGAGATCTTAACTATGTGAATTTCCATCAGCCGTCAGATCATTCTAAAGTGGAAGGATAGGATAAGAAAAGTTGGAGAGTCGTTGGATTTAAACGAAGGCAAAGCAACATCGCATACAGATCGATTCATTGATCTAAGATCTCGATCAAACGAACATCATTCACTCCAGGTCTAGAGATGTGAGGAGGTTATGCTCCGAGAAGTTTGAGATTTGAAATTCCTGAAGCCCGGAGAGTCGGTGAGCTGGAGTAAATCTCAATCGTTAGATCCATAGGGATACATGGCGACAGATCATGAGCTCCGGAGAAATCACTTTGAGAATTTCAGTTTGATATTTGATATTCCCAAAGCCCGGAGAGCCGGAGATCCGGAGTAAATCTCAACCATTAGATCAAGAGGGATACATGGCGATGGATCATGAGCTCTGGAGAAATCGCTTCGAGAGTTTTATTTTGAGATTTGAAATTCCTGAGGCCTAGGGAGTCAGAGAGCCAAAATAAATTCTTGACCGTCGGATCATCCAAAGTAAATCTCAGTCGTCATATCGTCCGGAGTAAATCTCAAGCATCGGATCCTCCAAAGTGGATCTGGGCCATTTGATCTAGAAGAGACGTTGCATAAATATATGGACTCCGGGTAAAGACCTGAAGTAAGTCTCAATCGTTTGATTCAAGGACATGTGGCAAACCTTGTCAGCAAGGACATGTGACAGATCACGTTGACAGATTCCGTAAGCAAGGACATGTGGCACAGTTAGATAATGACAAGTGTCAAGTTGAAATCGACATTTCAGGTACGTGCAAATCAAGAATCAGAGTGACACGTGGCAGACACTCGGCTCATGTCACGTCATCAAGTGACATAAGCAAGTTATGTCACTCTGGGAGTTTCGTCACCAGCAGATGCCCTAAGCCCCAAAGTTCTGAATGTCGAAGTCCCGAAGTGGACATGAGTCGTCTGATCTGAAGATCACTTCGGGTGTATTCTCAATCATTGATAATATTACAGTGGAAGGATAGTGTAAGTAGAATTTCTGAAGTCCTAGAGTAAATGGTGGCCATCCATCTAAATAATTGATTAAGTCCCAGCCGTCGGATTAAGCAATAAAAGGATAAGTGTAAGGATCGAACATGACAATTGATCTGATTACGCGAAATAAAAGTGAATCGTCCGATCTATTCGATGAAATCCTATTTGGAATATTTGACAGGTTGAAAGTCCTAAAGTCATGAAGGGCGAAGTCCCGAAGTCCCGACTGTCGTCCATCTCATCATCAAGAGATTAAATCGTGACCATTGATTATAATAAAGTGTTGAAGCGCTCATTTTCACTAGCATCTGGTTACCGCCATTGGTCATATGGTAAGATATTTAAAAGGTAGAATATAATAAGTTGCTAAAGTTGATAAGCCCATGGTTCTACGCCTGGGATCACAAAGAAATGGTTTGAAGGAAGTGCCTATGCAGAACTCAGTTTCTGAAATAATTGCAGAGATTTAGGATCAAGTTAAAATGATGAAATTGATCCATATATGTGATCAATTTATGAAAAGACTTCACGTAAGAATAATAAAAAGTGATAATGGTTAATTTAAATGAAGAGGCACGATGGTCCAAACAAAGGGACACAGTGTTTCAAACTCACGTCGTTTTAAAGAATATATAAACAAGAAAGAGTGGTGAGAAGAAAGTGTCTCTATGGTTCAGATTAGAAGAAAAAAAATAGAAGCAGAGTCCAAGAGGAAGAACTGTTTGTTCTAAGGTACCTGCCAATGTCTTATTGAAGATCAAGAACAGAAGAAGACATAGCAAAAGTTATGCAATCCAGTACTTGATATAGAATACCATACAAGCAAAGGTTGAAGTAGACAAATAGAAAGTACAACAATGGTTGCATGAGCCAAGTTCAATTAAGAGAAAAAGAGATTGATTTGTATTTTAAAACAAGGGTGGTTGGGTGGTGTAAGGGAAGGTTGTAGCCTGGAGGGGAGTAGGTGCTTCCTTGTTAGTTGTAGCTGACTAAACATGGGGTTGAAGCCTCCTACTAGTTGGTGCTGGTGAACAGAGGGAGTTGGTGCTTCCTTGTCAGTTGTAGATGACTAAACAGGGGGTCATAGCCTCCTACCAGTTGGTGCTGGTGAATGAAGGGTGTGGGTGCATCCTAATCAGTTGGTGCCGATCGGAAAGGAAGAATATATTCTTTTTATGTAACTTGTAAGAAAAGGAATTTTGCAGTTAATAGAGAAGTGTTGGTGGTTTTCCCTGTTGGGTTCCACAATAAAATCCTATGGTCATAAGAGTTTGTTTTTCATCATATATTTCTTAATTGAATAATTAATATGTGTGCTTAATATGGATGAAGTTAAAAAGTAAAAGTAGGCAATATTGATTCACCCCCCCCCTCTCAGTATTGCCGGATATTCCATCAATTGGTATCAGAGCAAAGTTCCTTTAAGAACAGTCTAACAAACTGAAAGGAAGATCAAATTAAGCACACATGGATGGACACAGGATTTACACTAAGAATGGAACTCCAANAATTGGTATTAGAGCAAGGTTCCTTTAAGAACAGTCTAACAAACTGAAAGGAATATCAAATTAAGCACACATGGATGGACACAGGATTTACACTGAGAATGGAACTCCAATACCTAGAAAAGAAGAATACATATTTTGGAGTACAAGAATGGGAAGTCATCTGAAGGCATTGGGACATGATGTATGGAATTTAGTGATCAATGATTACTTCCCACCAAGCAGAGTAAGGACTTCAGCTCAAAAGAAAGCCAAGAAAAGTAACTCAGAGGCAATGAATACAATCCTTGATGGATTACCTCACGATGTCAAAGAGAATAGGTGAATGTAATTCTGCAGAGGAACTTTGGGACAAAATGAAACACCTCTACTCATAAGAAAAGTCTAAAGAAGTATTTCAATCAAAACAAAGTTCAGTCTACAACAATTCTAGTGATGAAGATTCTTTTGAAGAATACTCAGACATTGAATCAAAATTCAATCTTGAAGCTGAGCTTGAGTATACTTTGGATGATCTGAGAAAATATAAACAAAGGTGTAAACAACTAAAGGATCAACTTAAGACTGTTGAAAAATTCAAAAAAGGGACTAAAGCCCTTGATAAAATTCTCAGTCTACAAAGAATTCCTTTAAACAAATTTGACCTTGAATATGAACAAGTACACATGATTAAAGGTTCAAGTCCTATAACTCATATTGATGTTGAAGATGACACATGTTGTGATGATACCTCCAAAGAATCTGCTCATCCTCCCATGAAGATGTATCAAATCAAAAGAGAAGACACATAAGGCATTCCTATCAAGGATGAAGAGGAAGACTTAGTCATCAATAAAGGTAAAGACTCTCCACAATATTTCGATTGCAATAATGTTGATATTAAAATCTACCCTGCAAGTAAAGAAGAAGATTTAGATACAATAGAACAATGTTATGTTAGCATTTATCCCATGAAAGAAGTAGAAGAAGAACTATCTAATGTCAAACAGAAAGTTGATTGGAGTCTTTATGAATACCACTATGACCATGGTTATTCAGACTATAGTTTTCTTCATGACTACACTAAAGAATTTCTTGAAAAAAGTCAAAAGAATTTCTTGGAAATAAAGGAAATTCCCAGACAATCAAAAGATCATATATGAGAAAAATATTCAGCTAGAAGAAAAAGAAGAGGAGATTGAGAAATTAAAGAATAAAATCAGTCAAGTAAAAGAAGAAAACAAGGAAGATGATGAACTTAGCAGAATCCTTGCAGATCTAAAGGAACTAAGAGAAAGAAATGTCAATCTGAAGACCCAACTTGAAGAAACCAAAAGAAGAGAGGAGGTAGTGAGGAACCAGTTGAACAAAAGGGAAGAATCATGTCATAAGCTGGAAGCAGAAGTTGTGAATCTTAGAAAGAAGGTTGAAAAGTCAAACACCCAAGTCAAGTTCTTGAATAACTCTGTGATCTTAGATGAGATCTTGGATAGTAAGATATCACCAAATGACAAATCCGGTCTTGGCTACAACAAGGAAGAAATTAGTAATCCTAAGAAACCTAATGCAAGTCCTTCATTTGTAAAGGGTGAAGACAGGTCTAATGCAAGTCTTTCGTTTATAAAAATGGAAAGCACGAATGACACAGGTCCTTCATGTTCAAAGAATGAAAGCAACATTACAATATTTAGAAGATTATATCAAGGTAGACATCCTGAAGCTACTCACACAACTCAAAGTAAGTTTAGAAGAGAGACACCTTCATGGATGAATCAAAGGAAGTATGGGAGTGTTTTTAATGGTTATTGTTTTTCTTGTAATGAATATGGTCATAAAGCCTTGGATTGTAGGCATCATGGAAGAAAACAAATTAGTAGGTTCAACAACAATATAAGATGTTGGAACTGCAATCTTGTTGGACATATTGCTACACATTGTTACACTATGAGATGCTACAGTTGTGATGGATATGGCCAAAAAGATCATGACTGTTGGAACTCAAAAGGACAGTCAATAGGAAATGCTTCACACAATATGAAAAAAAGAATAAATAAGACATGGAAAACGAAATTTGAAGTACCAAACAAGAAATATAATGAAAATATTGCTCTTGAAATTGATGAAGTTAATAATAGGAGTTTTGTGGGTGAAACTTCTAATAAGGAATATTCTCAAGACAAGGATAAAGAATCTTCTGGTGCATATAATAATGACGTTGATGATGAATCTCCAACAATATAACGACAAGAATATTTGAGTAATAATTATCTCATAAATCTTTCTATCCTATTTTAATGGTACACTGAAACTCCTTCTAAAAGAAAAAATTAAAAAAAATAAATCTTTGTCCAAAAAGTTGTAAAGACTATGCCCAATGAAGCAAATTATCTGATGGATATTCCATCAATTAGTATTGATATTGGAGGGAAGTTGTAAGCACATCAATATTCATATTGAACAGAGGTCAACTCATGATTAATAGTAATAAAACTCCTTGTGAACCTTGTTTTGGAAGAGCTCCTTCGGTAAAATATTTCAAGGTCTTTGGAAGTAAGTGCTGCATTATAAGGCTTGATAAGGAATCTCATAAAATTTGATGCTAGATCTAATGAAGGTATTCTTCTTGGATATGCTTCTACCAAGAAAGCATACAGATGCTACAATATTAGGTTACATAAGATTGTTGAGAGTGCAGATGTCAAGGTGGATGATATAAAAGCAATTGGTATCCTAGTTAGAGATCGATGAGAATCGATGGACAAAACCAAGGGTTGGTTGAAGAATATGACCTACAATTGTGTTGTGTTTAGTAAGACAACAGTATCCACAAATTAAAAATTATCTCAGAAAGTTTGAGATTTGAAATTCCCGAAGCCCGGAGAGTTGGAGAGCCAGAGTAAATCTCAACCGTCAGATCTAGAGGGATATGTGGCGATGGATCGTGAGCTCTAGAGAAATCACTTCGAGAGTTTCAGTTTGAGATTTGAGATTCCCGAAGCTTGGAGAACCGGAGTAAATCTCAATTGTCAGATCTAAAGGGATACATGGCAACGGATCATGAGCTCCGGATAAATCGCTTTGAGAGTTTCAGTTTAAGATTTGAAATTCTTGAAGCCTGGAGAGCCAAAATAAATTATCGACCATTAGATCATCCGAAGTAAATCTCAGTCGTCATATCGTCCAGAGTAAATCTCAAGCGTCGGATCATCCGAAGTGGATTTGGGGCATCTGATCTAGAAGAGATGTGGCTTAAATCTGTGGAATCTGGGTAAAGACCTGAAGTAAGCCTCAACCATCTAATTCAAGGACATGTGGCAGACCTTGTCAGCAAAGACATGTGACAGATCACATAAAAAGGACACGTGGCACAGTCAGATAATGACAAGTGTCAAGTTGAAATCGACATTTCAGGTACGTGTAAATAAATAATCAGAGTGACACGTGGAAAACACTCGGCTCATGCCACATCATCAAGTGACGTAAGCAAGTTACTTCACTCCAAAAGTTTTAATTTGGGAGTTTCGTCACCAACAAATACCCTAAGCCCCGAAGTTCTGAATGACAAAGTCCTGAAGTGGACATGAGTCGTCTGATTTGAAGATCACTTCGGGTGTATTCTCAACCATTGATCATATTACAATGGAAGGATAGTGTAAGTATAATTTCCGAAGTCCCAAAGTAAATGGTGTCCATCCATCTAAATACTTGATTAAGTCCCAGCCATCGGATTAAGCAATAAAAGGATAAGTGTAAGGATTGAACATGACCATTGATCTGGTTACATGAAATAAAAGTGAACTGTCTGATCTATTCGAAAAAATCCTATTTGGAATATTTGTCAGGTTGAAAGTCCTGAAGTCCCAACTGTCGTCCATTTCATCATCGAGAGATTAAATCGTGACTGTTGATTCTAATAAAACGCTCATTTGGCCTAGCATCTGGTTATCACCATTAGTCATATGGTAAGATATTTAAAAGGCAAAATATAATAAGTTGTTAAAGTTGATAATCCCATGGTTCTACGCCTATGATCACATAGAAATGGTTTTAAGGAAGCGCCTATGAAGAACTCAGTTTCTGAAATAATTGCAGAGATTCAAGATCGAGTTAAAGGGATGAAATTGATCCATATCTATGATCAATTTATGAAAATACTTCACGTAAGAATAATAAACAATGATAATGGTTAAGTTAAATGAAGAGGACACAATGTTTCACACTCACGACGTTTTAAAGAATATATAAACGAGAAAGAGTGGTGAGAAAAAAGTGTCTCTGTGGTTCAGATTAGAAGTTAAAAAATAGAATCATAGTCCAAGAGGAAGAACTGTTCATTCTAAGGTGCTTGTCAATGTATTATTGAATATCAAGAACATAAGAAGACAGAGCATCAATTATGCAATCCAGTACTTGGTATAGAAGACCATACAAACAAAGGTTGCAATAGACAAATAGAAAGTACAACAATGGTTGCATGAGCCAGGTTCAATTAAGAACATAAGAGATTGATTTGCATTTTAAAACAAGGGTGGTTGGGTGGTGCAAGGGAAGGTTGGAGCCTGAAGGGGATTAGGTGTTTCCTTGTCAGTTGTAGCTGACTAAACAAGGGGTCGAAGCCTCCTACCAGTTGGTGTTGGTGAACAGAGGGAGTTGGTTCTTCCTTGTTAGTTGTAGCTGACTAAACAGGGGGTCGTAGCTTCCTACCAATTGGTGCTGGTGAACGAAGGGTGTGGGTGCATCCTGACCAGTTGGTGTTAATAGAAAAGGAAGAATATATTCTTTCTATGTAACTTGTAAGAAAAATAATTTTGCAGTTAATAGAGAAGTGTTGGTGGTTTTCCCTATTGGGTTCCACGATAAAATTTTGTGTTCATAAGAGTTTGGTGTTCATCATATATTGCTTAATTGAATAATTAATACGTGTTCTTAATATGGATGAAGTTAAAAAGTAAAAGTAGGCAATACTGATTCACCCCCCCCCCCT